>LMYD01000563.1:0-17808 GCA_001630595.1 Pseudogymnoascus sp. BL308 | reverse complement strand
GCATAGTTGTATGTTTTGGATTTTTTTTCTGGGGGGGTGGTGGTATCATCTACGCTCTTTCCTCTTTCGTTGTTTCCCCGTTCTTTCCTTCCTTCCCCGGCTCTTTTACTCCTTCCTCCGATCCCTCTTTCTTCCTTCGCTCCTTCCCCCGTTCTTTCCTCACTCATCTCTGATCCTCCCTTGTTCCTTCCCCCGATCCTCCTCGCTCTTCCCTTCCCCCGTTATCCCTCGCTCCTACCTCTCTCCCCCAATCCCCCTCGCTCTTTCCATCATCGCCCCTTCCCCCGACTCCTATAATCCCCCTCCCCCTCCCCCTCCCCCTCCCCACGACCGACCACAAGCTAACAACCACGCCAGGGTCCCGCGCCAACTTCGCCATCGCCTCCGCCTTCCTCACCCAGCTCCTCCTAACCGCCTCCACCGAAGCCGAAGGCGCCGAGATGAGCAACCTCGTCGCGCGCTGGCGATGGGCTATGCGCATGGGCGGCGAGGGTAATGATAATAGAGGTGGACTGATGGAGATGGGATTGGGTGTTGGGTTTGGAGGGTTGGGGTTGGGGATAGAAGGGGACGGGGGTGGGGGGTATGAGGAGTAATGTGTAATTGGGAAAGTGCGAGGGGGGTGTAATGTGTGATGTGATTGGAAGGGGGATAATTGGGAAAGTGCGAGGGGGGCGGTAATTTGGTTGGTATGAGGGAAGGCACGAGAGATGATATGAAGGAAGGTATGAGAGGGGGAAGGCACGATGGGGATGAGAGACAGAAAGGGGGGTGCATGGCATGGGCAGTGGATAGCGAGTAATCTTACAGTACATAGTTAATCAGCCATAGCGAGGGCGGGCGGAGCGAGACGCGTATACCCAGCAGACTGCAATTCAATTCAACATTTTAATATTGTCAATACAGGCAGTAACTTCAAGTTCTCATGTGATTTATGTTCCCCTCTCGACAATTTCGTTTTGTCATTTCGGCGCTCCGTACAGTCTTGTTTTCAGTCAGTTCAATTATCTTGGCCATGTCTGATACTGATAATCTTGGCCTGTTTAATAGCGTTGGGTGAATAGTCCTACTAATTCAATCTCAAATTATCTTGGCCATATCATAAAATTTCGACAATGTCTAATAAATCTTGGCCATGTTTAATGACATTCAACGGTGCCAAATAGTAGGTCATATATAATTTTAGCCATGTCATATAATCTCAACCGTGCCACCCACACCCAGTCAACCGCCCAAGACTCACCTCCACGGAGATTTGACACGGCAGGCAAATGACAACCCATCACGTGACACACACAATCGTATATGTAGTTTTACTATAGTTTTAACTCACCAAGTGGTATCTATGGGGATTCGCTGGCAACTGATATATTCACCAAAGCGCGTACTCACACCTCCCTACGCGGTCCCACCCGCCATGGCTTCATCCGGTTTCCGCATCACAGTCTCAACCGAGTCAGACTGCTGCAGAACAACAGACGAACCTCGCGCTGGCATTGGCTGTCCAGTCCTTGTACCCGTCTCTGCACCTGTAAATTCTCCGAGTACTGTCTCTCCCGTTGTTTCCTCCTGAGCGTTGCATCGCCCATCCGAGCGGAGTTGTCTGGTCTGGTCTCTTGGATGTCTAGCCCATGTCTGAGGACGTGGCCCGCCCCACCAGCGCGTCGTTCCGGGACGCTACCCGCTTACCGCTTGCTGACTGTGTAGGAGGGAGACCGAGCCGTCCGGGCTGACGTCAAGGGAGCGCGTATGGGATTGTGTGATGCTGTGTTCTGGGGTGGTCCAAGGGATTTCGATATAGAGAGACACACAGCGCATCGACAGTAGCACAGGACACAGATGCGGTTGAAGGTGGTCGTTGTTGAATATCTCGCTGTACAGATAGTCGAGATCCTGTCACCCACCAACGGTAGTCGTCATCCACCCACCCACCATTAGCTTACGCGCCGGTACGCCATCCGTTGCTGTTGGCACTATACTATACCCGTCGTCAGTGGTCCTCACTGGCGCATGTTTCGAAACGCGGGCCGGAACATGAGAAACAACATCCTTTGATCCTGGCTCCCCCTCGTCCCTCCTTCCTCCTCCCACAATCCCACGAATCCCATCAACCCCACCAACTGGGGATGGAAGACGCCCTTGTCTTTTGTTCCTGTGCACCGACCTGTACTATACACGGTACACGTAAGAAAGGGCCCGCGCGCGAATCGAGAGTCGCCGTTTGCAGTGTGCCATCCTCTAGTGGTCATCTATCGTGCGTACTCTGCAGTAGTGTGTGGAGACAAAGGGAAAAGATGGTCTTCCTTGTTGCATCTTCGGTCGTCGGCATCGGATCAGCGCTGTCGGCCATCGATCGTCGCTCGGTACTGGCTGGTGGAGGAAGGTGTTTTCTGTGCCGTCTGGTGTCAACTGTCTGTTGTCTGCTGTCTGCTGCAGGTGTTTGTACTGTACCTGCCTCATTCTGACCTGTACCTTACACAAGTCTGCACGACGTGTCAGGTACCCGCGTTTTCGTCATATCCGCTGTCGCTCTCCTGTCGCTGGCTGTCGCTGGCTGTCGCTTTTTCTCTGACAGCCAAGGAGGAGACCAACAGCTGGGCGACGACATGGTGGGACGGTGAGATTGAGCGGATTGGCTGGGTGCCTGGGTTAGCTGTCCCGTTGGCTGGGATTTCGTGTTTGAGGTTGAAGCCGGGATGAGGCCAGGATAAAAGCCCCTCGATCGTGGCCAGTGCCAACAGTACACGCTTCAACTAACCACGCTATGGCATGCACAGGTAAAGTTCCTGCATCTCCTGCACTTCCAGCACAGTCTACTGCATCTAGACTCTGATGATGGCGCTCTGATGCGCTGTACCTGACGCCAAGTAGTGAAAAGAAGCCTTTTCTCCCCCTTGCAAGCGTGTCACATCTCGGCGCTATCGACCACTCTACACACGCTATACACACTATCCTCTACTTCTACTTCTCTTTCTTTGTCCTCGTCCCATCTGCCGCTTGTACCTTTTTTGTACTCTCCTCTGAACCTAGTCTTGTGTTACATCCTCTACCACTCTGTATCATGCTGCAACCATGGTCCTCTTTGTCTAACTCGTCTTGTCCTCTACCTCATTCTACTTGGTGTGATTGTGTTATGGTTGGGCGTCAGACGTATATATGCCACCCGAAACCTTCCCCCTCCCCCGTCCCTCTTATTCGATGTTGGCCAGAGTACGCACGGAAAAACCACTCACCTCCACTTCGCTACTATCCCCTCGTTTGTTCTTCTTCCTCTTCTTCTTCTCGTCACCCCCGTTGTTACTCTTCTCTCAGTAACATCACCACGCTCCTTTTCGTTCTTTCGCCCGCTCACTGCTGGAATCAAGATCCGTGATCTGATTATACGGTTGACTCTTGGTTCTTGATTCTTATATCACATTCCTTTATTTCACTCTATCCTATCCTATCCCCACTGCTGCGTCAGTGCCTTACCTTGACGGTATCAACAACTCTTTTTAAGACACAAAAATCACAAAACAAGATCGATCTACACCCCACCTCCCAGGACGCGTCGAGACAATTATCATCCGCACACACCTGCAAAGAATCTTCTTCCCGCGAAGACCCCATCTTTTAAAAGAAACAACAACAACAAAGAAGAGCATCCCTCACTCAATCGCCATGTTCTTCTCCCTTCCGACAATCGCCCTCGCCGCCTCGTTGCTGTCCAGCACCGGTGTCCTCGCCGTGCCTCACAATGGGCACAGACACCTTCACGCCGCGAAGCGTGATGCTGTCCTCGTTGAGAGGAAGGTTACGGTGGTCAACACTGTCACCGACTGGGTGACTGTCTGGTGGGACGGCACCAGCTACATCACCACCTCGGCCACGACCGCCAATGCAATTCAGACCCAGGCTGCGGATGCGGCCCAGGCCGATGTTGCTGCAAAGGCCGCCGCCGCTGCTGCTCAGGCCCCGGCCCCTACCACCACTGCTGCGCCCGTCGCCCCCGCCGTCGCAGTAGTTGACACTGCCGCTGCTGAGGCCGCCGCTGCCAAAGCTGCTTCCGAGTCTTCCGCCAGTGTCGCCGCCCAAGCTGCTGCCGAGTCTTCTGCCAGTGTCGCTGCCCAAGTTGCCGCGGCGTCTTCCGCCAGCGTCGCTGCCAAAGCTTCTGCTGAGGCTTCCGCCAACGCCGCGGCCAGCGCTGCTGCCGAAGCTGCCTCCAAAGCTGCCTCCAACGCTGCTTCCGCAGCCGCCGCCGCCGCAGCAGCTGCCGCCAAGAACCCTGATGGCATCATCGACGGCATTGTGAGCGTCGTCTCCTCGGTCGTTGCGCCCATCATCGCTACCCCAACTCCTGTTGTCACTCCCCCAATCACCGGTGGCCCTAAGCGCGGTCTCGCCTACAACAACGCCGATCTCGCCTCCAGCTTCACCGGAGCCCAGATCTCTTGGGCCTACAACTGGGGATCCACCACTCCCTCCATCCCCTCGTCCTTCGAGTACGTGCCCATGCTCTGGGGAACCCAGGACGTTCACTCCGGCAACTGGAACGAGGCCGCCAGCTCCGCCATCGCCAGTGGCAGCAAGCACCTCCTCGCCTTCAACGAGCCCGATCTGCCCGCGCAAGCTAACCTCGACCCTGGAGCTGCCGCTGCCGGATACAAGACGTT
The DNA here is from genome assembly GCA_001630595.1 of Pseudogymnoascus sp. BL308. Classification (NCBI taxonomy): domain Eukaryota; kingdom Fungi; phylum Ascomycota; class Leotiomycetes; order Thelebolales; family Thelebolaceae; genus Pseudogymnoascus; species Pseudogymnoascus sp. BL308. The sequence goes on along the minus strand of LMYD01000563.1, from coordinate 13,156 downwards.
CATGCAGCCGTTTGCTGGAAAGGCCAAGCTTGGATCACCTGCTGTCACCAACGGCCCTGCACCAATGGGTATCGCTTTCTACCAATCCTTCATGGCTGCCTGCACTAGCTGCACTATCGACTTCGTCCCCATTCATTGGTACGATTCTGCCTCCAACGTGGAGGGCTTCAAGAAGCACGTCACCGATTTTAACGCTGTGGTTGGCGGACGCAAGCTGTGGATCACCGAGTTTGGCGCATCGGGAAGCACCGAGGAGCAGGAGGAGTTCCTGCGCCAGGTCATTCCGTGGTTGGATTCTCAGGATTACGTCGAGAGGTATGCGTACTTTTACGCCGATGGGGTGTTGACGCAGAACAGTGTTGTGTCGGCGCTCGGGAACTTGTTCATGAGCTATGTGTCTTAGATGGGCGTTTGCATATGTTGTTGGAGTGAGCTCATATTGTACGATTCATGAGCACCGGATATGCTGCAGACACCTCTTCACCACACACCAACACTTTCGCCTTGCGGATTTCACGCACATTCACGCTTTGATACACACTTTTTTTCGATTCTACTTCAATGTACATATTACTGTTGGCCCTGATAGGGGGTAAATAATACCAATCTCAATTTCTATCAACCTATTCTAGATTACAAGCACTGTAAAAAGCAAGATGCATTATAATGTTCCATCTGTATTAGAGACACAAGCATCATCATCCAGAAAGCCATCCACAAAAATATTTTATAATTGGAAATTCGCAACCCAAGCCCCAACCCCCAAGTATCCACATTGTCTAAAAACATGAATATATCTCCCAAGTATCAAACACTATCTCATAACACGGATCCATCCCCATCTAACTCATCCCATCTTCTCCCACGAAGCCTCCCAATTCGAAATGTACTCGCCGGCTTTCTTTGTCCTGTCCGCAACTACTTTCTTCGCTGCCCTAGGCGGTCCTGAGAATGCGAGCTCCTCGACGATGGTTGGAGAGGTGGCGAGGTATTTGTTGAGCATTACGGGGGCGGTATTCCTTGGGGCGCTGGATCGTGTCAATTCATTGTGCTTGAGATTGTTTGGGGGGGTTCCTACTTGTTGCCGCCGTTGGTGGTCGTCGCTGATGGATCTGATCTGGCAGACATGGCTAAGGTTTGAGTCTCGAATTGTTTAGATGTCGGTATTTTGCTCGGACTATTGTTTTATCACGAATGTAGCTACTGGTCTATCTCCAAATCAATTACGGGTTACGGCTAGGTTTTTATAATATTTTTACTATCTACTTTAAGCACAATTCAGAGCGAGGTTCTTCAAAACCACAATCCATCGAGAGCGAAGTTATTTTGAAACCACATTTTCCAAACAGCACAAAACTGATCATTAATATGGTGCAGATTTTCCATAACACAAAATCGTACAGATGGGCCATTATCACATTTGTGCCTTTAATTATCATTGGCTGGTTTCGAGCGCTGGACAGGGGATATATCCCGGCCAGTAAGATGTCACAGCACAGTTGTGCTCTGCCTCATTCTCAACACAGTCGGTGCTTGCACAGCCTTGTGCTTATGTGTTGGACTTGGAAGTCCGACCTTTAAATTTCTTCTTTCGAGCGAAGGTTGGGGGTTTGTGCGCAATGACGACGAGAGTTATTTCCAAGGAGCGACTGGTTCTTGGTGTACTCACTACATGCCGCCGAGCAAGCTCTTGGAGGCTCTGAAGCTAAGCACTGGCAAGGCTGGAGTGGCTACACCTGTAGTTGACATTGAAGAGCACGATGACCTCTATCATATCTAAAGCCTATTTGGATGATGAGGGCGATTTACCGGCCATACCGCCGCCACCCAAGATCCTACTGACCGAGTCCTTCTGCCTGAAGCGGCTTACGTCGTATGAAGAGTACACCATCTTTCCGAGTCCGGACGATGTGACAACAGGACGGATAGACCCAGGCAGGTCACATCGAAATAGCTGGGATAAGGTCCAGATAAGCCAGACGTTGTGCTCACAGGACGAAATCACCGAGGAGATTCGCAATCTCGATACTAGCCGCTCTCTTGCCAGCAGGCTTGCCAATCTGTATCCAAATCAGAAAAAGCACGTTGAGGACATCCTTTACGATAAATCCACCGACGAACTTGAGACCCCTTTCACGTGGGTTCTCGCCCAGCTTCACTGCAGGATATCCCTCGGGTCGACAAGGAATGAGAATGAGACTATCTCTATAACTGTCTATCTTAAGCGTGTCCCGCAGCCCGGTGCTAATGTTATTAACCTGTACCATGAGTTCCGGGAGCGAGCTACATTAAAACCGATACAGTTTCTCCCGCAACGGCAGCTAGAAACGCAACAAGAAACGAAAGAACCACAGGAAATGAAACGACAGGAAATGAATAAACAATATGAAATGCAACAAATGCAACAAATGCAACAACTACACCGACAGGTAATGAATAAACATTATGAAATGCAACAACGACAGCGACAGATGGTCACCAGTCAAGATACAGACCAGGGAAAACAAGGCCTCGTCGATATCTATAAGAAAAATCCACGGATTAATTCCATGGATGATGTGGTTCCTCAGAGTTATTATAATAACCAGGAGCGCCTTGGATCAATGTCTCTAGCATCAGCAGTATACGATTCAAATCTGCAAGATCAGCTAAATACGGGAATGTCAAGCAATTGGAGTGTTCCAGAGCGGGACAATTTTCCCCAGTCCGATTTAAAACAGGTACCCTCGAGCGAGATGCCTCCAACTCCGACTCATTACGCAGAACGTATGCAGCGGACGGAATCAACTGACAGCAATGTATCATCATCACCGACCTCTAGATCTCGACAACAGCTACAAAGACAAAACCAGCTCGCCTCGAACCGTAGGTTGGCACCAAAAGGCGATAGCGACAACGACGAAATCCAAGCTGTCTCCGCCCTCCTCCGGACCAAGTCGAAAGACGGCCAAGAGGACCAGTTTGTTGCGCCCATCTCCAAAACGCCATACCAGCGCCCCAAGCACGAACGCCTCTTTTGCGACCTTTGCGATGACCGCGAAGGCTTCCGCGGCGCGCACGAGCTGGGCCGCCACAAGGATCGCCAACACAAGGGCATGGTTAAGAAGGTGGTGTGCATCGAGCCCCTCGACGGGGTCAAGGACGAGTTCCGCCCCGTCAACCCCCTCACCAAGTGCAAGGCGTGCAAGAAGAACAAGGAGTACGGTACCTACTACAACGCCGCCGCCCACCTCCGCCGCGTGCACTTCGTACCTAAGCCTCGCGGCCGTAGCAAGTCGGGCAAGGCGGACGATAAGTCGGAGAAGCGCGGGGTCAGGGGAGGCGGGGATTGGCCGCCGATGAAGGAGCTGAAGCGCTGGATGAAGGATGTCTACGTGCGCGCTGATGTGGTGCAGCAAGATGGCGACGAGGAATGGGGCGATAATGACCTCCTGGCTAATCTCGGCGAGAGGACGAATATGGCCACCGGTCCGTCAAATCTAATGTCCTTCTATGTTGAACCCCTCCCCCTCGACCGCAGCCCCCTCTACCCTGCCGACGACCCGTCAAATCCAATGTCCTTTGATCAAAGCGTCGTCTCCCACTCCGACGACCCGCTGTTCCCCTCCTCCCTCGACTACCGTTTCTTTGATGCCGCCAACAACCCGATGCCACCCTACTCCCGCCTCGGCCTCGACCTCTGGCCTCCGGGACTCGAAGAACCAGAATTGAAACATCCTGTACTAAATTGGGATAAGCCAGGGAAGGTTAACCTGGGGGAACCCTCCACGGGTTCTAGATCATTAAAAGAACAGGAGCTAGAACATGGTCTCCAAGAATCAAAATTAAAGGGGCATATTACTTCAACGGATGAGGTAGCCGTTGAAGGGCCCTTTACGGATTCTGGATACGCATCTATACTCAAGACGAATATATCCAGGAACGACCAACCCTTGCCCGATAAACAACAGTGCCCTGTCGATGATAAATCTAGCGTCCAAATGGGCGACGAAGACACAGAAGATGCCAAAACTATATACTCGGCAGCAACTTCGATCGATCTACCCCATTCTCAGCAGTATATTGCCGAGTTATGCAGCGATATCTTTAGCAAACTTGAAAATCACTTCGACTCTACAAATTGGAACACGTTGGAAAAAGCTCTCGCCTCACTCATCAAAGCTTTTGCCATTAAAATTGGCCATGATTCTTCCGATCAAGTAAATCAAGATATAATGTACTTTATTCACAAGAAGCATAAGTAAGTTACTTAAACAGGCATCCCCTAAAAATGCGAGTTAGACTAATTAGGCTCGTTTAGTGTCATCATTTCGCATCTCAAGACTATGTTCTGCTGTAAAGACGATGGACAGCCTACTAGCGGCGAAAGAGGACCTAAAGGCATGTCTCTACTTGACAAGATGAGCATGTGGGATAATAAGGCTGGCGAAATCGACCCTGTTGCTGAAAACGACGAGCTCTTTGAGGGGGTAGGGGACGATGACGACGAAATAACAAGTGAGGTCGGCTTATCCAAGTACCACGGGGTCATTCTCAAAAGTCCATCGTATGAATGGCTCCTATCGAGCCTAAGGAAGGAGTTCTCTCTTCAGTGGGATTCGAGACAACCACGTATTATGGTTGAGAACATACGTCAAAAGATTTTGGATAAACTTCCAACCGGCACCATTAGCAAACGTCGCCCCCTTAATGCTTGTGAAGTTACATTTAGCCTTCAATTGGACGATACTACAGACGGAGGAAATCGGATGTCTGGGAAATTAGTGGATTTGGAAATATTACTTGCAGTGACTGGTTGTCAAAAGGAGTCCCAAGCACTTACTGTCGAGCAGTATATGTACCAAACGTGGCCTACATCCGGTTTACAACTTCTTAATTTACTCCGGAGAGTTATTACCGATTCCAGGCACTGCTCTGGTAAGTTATTAATTCACATACCTTCTTGATCTAGATAATACTAATACTTAAAAGTCGACTTGCCAGACAATACTCAGCTCAACGCTAGAAGCAGCGGTTCTCGCTTCAAAATAACTGCAATCGGACCGTCACAATTTATCGCAGAATGTGCCGAGCAACTGGCCTGGCTACAGGCTGCTTTTTTTAGCAATAGTCAAAATCAAGCTGGCTACTGCCTGCCATCAATCGAAAATTACAGAATCCATACTGCACCTTCGCGCAATGGGAAGTTAAAGTATAAAGGCTTTTGCGACGTCGATGTTGGCCTCACGCCCCTAGCAAACCCAACCGATGCTATACCACAGAAACCGAGCTGGCAGCAAGATCTAGTTGGCAAAAGCACTATCATCCAAGGATTTCCCATCTCTCGTCGACCAGAGACATATCCAGGGCTCGAGCTATCCTTCGAACTACTCTTATCATCCGTGCAAACGGAACAAGCCATAATTGACGACGGACTAGTCCTATTGAGAGGGCCAATATCAACGCTGCAGTTGCTTAAAGATACCAGTGACATATTTTTTTGGCAGCCATTCCACCCGAGGAATGGAATTTGCTCTTGCGGAGAGCATCATATGGAAATTAGTCTGAATACACCTTACAGTTCTTTTGACCTAAGGCGTCTCAAGACCGGTCGCCATATCCTCGGTGCGTGCAAAGATATATTGGCGACGATGGCAGAAAGTGAGTGTTCTAATTGTCTTTATATTAATATATTATCTAATTATATATCGATATAGGTTCCGAGGGAATGTGCGAGAAGTCAAGCTTGCCCGAAGCCAAATGTGTTCAAGAGCACACCTCAAGAGATATAAGACCTTCAGGCGACTCGCAAAACACAGCTTGCAATCCCAATGCAAATAACCCGGACGAGGTCCTCTCTGCACCCTCTGAGTCTCAAGATGATGAGAAAGATTCTGGGTCATCAACCAGCAGCAAAGTTGATAATTCGGTTCCAAAAGGAGGTCTACCCCTTTGCATCGAAAGCCCAGATGGCCACGACCAAACCCCGCCCGCGGCAGATTCTCCATCCAACTCTACAACGCCATCTCAGGACGAGTCGTTGGATTCAGACATGCTTTCAATATCCGACGCCTCGGAACAGTTTGAATTACCCGAGAACAATGCAGCAATAAATGCATTTATTGGCGATGTGGTTAATAATCTCCTCTCAGGATTCCGAAGCACAACCCAATGCCAGTTTTCTCCCGGTGCAAGCAGGAATACCGGACAAGCCGTCATCCAGGCAGCAACAACAGGATCTTCCACTGCCTCGGATAATTCAGGACGATCCCAAAAGAAGCGTCGAGCAGCAGACGACGACGATGATGCCGACCAAGACGACTCCCCCAAACCCCCACGCAAGAAAATCTGCCATAACCCGGATAAGAGGCCCCAGATATCGTTTGCCTGCCCCTACCTAAAAAGGGACCCAGTTAAACATGGTATATGCTGCGCCAAGAAACTCACCAGGATCCAAGACGTCAAACAGCATCTCACTAGGGTCCATACCCCTGACAGATACTGCCAGAGGTGCCTGGGAACCAACTTCCGTTCCGAGGAGGCTCTGCAAGAACACCTCGATCTCAATACATGTCCCCGCAACGACCCCAGGTCTCTCGAGGGCATCTCGAACAAGCAGCAAAAGGAGCTATCGCGCAAATCCATAACCGGAATCGGGAAAGAGGAACAGTGGTTTAAGATCTGGGAGATTCTGTTTGCGGGGTGCCCGAGGCCGAGGTCGGTGTATATGGATACGAAGGTGTCGATGGAATTGTCTCTGTTTGAGGACTATTGCGGTACTCGTGAACCGGATATTGTGAGGGGACTATATGTGGCTGATACGGTTTGGTCAGGGGAAAGCACGGCAGAGCAACGCGATGCGTTTGTTCAAATGGTGGTGGCTCAGGGGATGAATAGGTTGTTTGAGGATTATCGCCGCTCATTAGAATCACTGAGGAGTCGAGAGCAGAGTGGCGATAGCATACCACCTGCGCAATCGGAGACTCCCCGGAGCTCGTTTGCGGATAGTGGGATTGTGGCGGGTAGTCAATCTTCGTCTGAGGATGCCGGTTCCAGAAGACAAGGTCCGAGTCAATCTCCACCTCGAGATGTCAGTTCCCGGAGATACGTTCCGAGTCAACCTCCTGCTAGATTCAACAATGGAGAGCCGAGTACCCCGATACCGAATAGTGAGAGTTCCCGAAGTCAAATTCCGAGTCGAAATCCTGTTGTATTCGGCAATGGAGAGCCGAGTGCCTCGATACCAGACTATGAGAGTTACCAAAGTCAAATCCCGAGTCAAGCCCCTCCCGTACTCGACGATGGAGGGCCTAGTACGTGGATGCCACAAGAGGGAATGGAGCAGATGCCACTAGTTTCCGAGGACGACTTCTTAGAGCTTTATAATGAGCTCGTCAACACACAAGCATTTAACAGTTCTAAACCAGAGATGGACCTCTCCGACTAGCCCTAATAGGGGGGAAATAATATTAATATTTATCTCAACTTTCTACTAGCCTATTCTACATTATAAGCACTGTAAAAAGCACAATGCATCGCGATGTTCCATCCGTAGTCAGATGCAGCCCAGATCCCCATCCCTCCCATAGAGCCCACCCGCGCGAATATCGACAACAACACTGGTTTTTTATCACGTATTCGACAGTGACGAAGGCACCATGTCGTGCCACCTAGACACTGTACTAGCGTTAAGCATGGACATAGCATGTAAAGCGAATCGTGCACATCAGTGCCTATGCTCATAGGGCGCCATCTCAGAAACTAATTAATTAAGGGCTTCTACTACAGTTACTGGCCTCATGAGGCGCCATCTTAGAAACTAATTAATTAAAGACTCTATTACAGCTACTGTCCTCGCAGTGCGCCATCTCAGAAACCGATCGATTAAATCTTCTGCTATAGTCACTGTCGTCACTACAAGCTATTCCCATGCGCCATCTCGGCGAACACATCGCCATGTTCTCACATTGCTCTCCGCCTACTTAGCGACTGTACCCGTACTAATATTTCGCAGCGACCGTTATTACCCTCCCGCCATCCTAAACGGCCACCCCCCCATCGCTGTCCAATCGCTGCCCATCGCCCGGTGGCCAAGTGGTTAGAGTCGATTTCACGTGATAATATTGTTGATTGAAACTCGGTGGATGGCCGAGTGGTTAGGGCCGGTAGCTTAGTGTCACGTGGTTTTTTATTAAAATAATAGAGTCTACTTCGCGCATTTTAACAATTTTGTACTTTATTATGGGATGAGTGAGACAAAAGGGTTAAATTTCAAAGGGGCAAATTTAAAGTTTTATTTTGTGATATAGGGGCTCTCCCTCTCTCTCTCTCTCGCGCTCACATCACGTTCCTCCCGATTCTTGATATTCTACAAAGAAACATCGTGATGAACTGAAGCGAGTGATACGGCACTGTCCTCCACCGCATGAAGTGAAATATAAACAACAGTCGTCAGCACTACACCCAACCAGGAAACTCCCCTCGTAGCCCCAAAAAAATAACACTTTCACACTGCCTTACCGCAGGACTACCTGACCTCTGTGATGTAGTATGCAGCAGTGTTGTATGCAAGAATAGATAAACGCCTACGCGGCCCCCCACCTGTGTCCTCCATTCACCCACCGCAGTGCTGTGCGTGGCTGGCTAGCTGACTTGTTTATGCGCTGAGCTGGCTGGATGGGGGAGTAAAATGCGTACGTATGTCCCAGAGCGGGAGGATACGAACGCAGCACTGCACTACACAGCACTGCGCACTACTAACACTACTAACACTACTAACACTACTAACACTACTGAGTAACTATTATAGTACGGAGGCAAGCAAGCAAGCGCTGCATAGAGCAAGTTTCGCATTAGCCGCTTCGCTGCTGGGCTGGTGCGGTCTGCGGTCTGTCTGCGGAGTGGCAAAGAAGGGGGCAGTGTGGTGCGGTGCAAGTGCGAGGGGAGGTGAGACGTGGAAGGGGGAGAATGGAAGGGGGGTGATGTGATGTGAGACTGGGTTTGAGGCTTATTGCTCGCTCGTGTTTTACTGGATTTGGGGGGGGGAGGGGTTGAGCGCTGTGTGTGTGCACGTACCGTCTTTTTTTACCTGCTATACCCATAACGGCAATTCCCGCCGCCCAATCCCTTGGCTTTGCTGAGGGGAGTGAGAGTGTTTGTTTATGCACGGGGGTATATACTCGTATGTTTCTGTGTTTGGAGTTGTGTTGGTTTGGGGTTGATGGGTGGATGGGAGGGAGTTTAACATTTCTACACCAGTACAGCAGTATAGGGGGATCGGAGATCAACATAGGGGGGCATCGGAGATGGGATATGGGATGTGCCGTTACTATTGAAGAGTGATCGAACGGATAGACGGTGATAGTCGGTGGGGTTCGCGGACGATGGACGGACAATCGCCGGAGACGATGGGCGAGAAGGGAGTGGTGTCGGTGTCCCCAGAGGGAGTCGGTGGGTCATTCGGCCGATTATATCTCCCGCCAGCAGTAACTGCACTCAATCGAACTTTAGCATTGAGCCGCCAGGGTTACTGTGCTGGATCAGGGAGTTCTTTGGGATTTGACTAGTATTTTTTACAGACTCTACTGGTGTTAGCACTGCTCGTACGGACTTGACTAGTTGTGTACGGACATTACTAGCATCTTACAGTCGTAGCGCCGGATCTGCCACGCGGCCTTTCAACACGCCCAACCGACCGTTGGAGTCTCCAATTTAGAGAGCGAAGAGCGAAGGGTCCGACTTGGGATGTCGGGAGATGTGCGGGGGATGGTGATTGGCTGGCTCGGATGGGGGGAATCTTACTCATCCATTTTTTTTTGTTTTTTGCCTGAGACTCGAGGCTGAGAATGGAATGGCGTAGGGCGGTGCAGGTTATTTTGGTGACAGACTTGTCCCATAGTAGACCGATACTAACAGACCTGCCAACGGAGATAAGTGGTCGGAGTAGTCGACCACACCCATGTCGGACCATTTTAATCTCCGACTCCCCCCAATAATATATCCCACAATCTCCCCCACTTGTACCTCGCCACTCTAAAACAGCCCTACCGATACCTCTTCGGTACTTTCCACAANAGCACCTTCCACCCAATTACGCCCCAACACCCCCCCCATCCCCCCCCCATAATCCCAGATTCCATCCCCTACACCCACCCAATCGCAAACCCCAGCGCCTGAATCTCATCGTGCTGCGCATTCAGGCTGCCATCATCCAAAACCATCCTCCATCCCACACACCCCGTCGCATCTCTCATTGCTTGTGATCCCTTTCTTCCTCCTTTCATCAAAAATATACCATCAACAACCATATTCACACGTCGTCGCCGAGTAAAACATTCCAACTCGTTCGAAACATTCAAGACAATCAACAGCAAAGAAACCAAGAACCAATCCACGCCGTTGCATGTTCACACCTCCGCACCCTCACGACTGCAACACCCATCAACAATCGCTCCTGAGCACCCTCACACCCGCCTGATCGATCTGGCATCACACACCGACGCCATGTCGTCCCAATCCTCACACACATCGATGTCCCGCAGCGCTTCCCAAGCCAACTGCCTCGACCCGATGGACTCTCTCCTCGACCTCTCCTCCTACGAGACCATGACCTACGGCTCTCCCTCCATCTCGCCCGCCGAGTCGAGCAAGTCCGTCTCCTTCCGCCCCGCCGCCTCAACACCCACCGCAAACACTCTCCTCCCGCCGCGCCAGCAGTCGCACGCCCCGCCCAGCCACCCCTACGACGCCCACAAGCAGCAGACGGGCATCCCGACGGGCGGCCTCGCGACCACCCTCGCCATCAACAACAACTCGCAGATGTACGCCGGCTACGGGTACCTCTCGGGCGTCGACAACTCGGACGACTTCAGCGATATGGGCTTCAACGGCGGAGCCAGCGCCTCGGCGTCGGGCAGCTTCGACAACCTGGGCATGGACATTGACTACGACTCGCCCACCGTGGACCCGGCGTTCTTCTTCCCCCCCCTCCCCACCGCAACCGACTACTCGAGCCAGACGCAGACCCCCGTTCCCGCACCCGCCGTCAAGGTGGAGGCCGGCAACGTCGGGCGGCTCTGGCCGGGGATGCACCAGCAGCAGGCGGCGATGGCGAAGGCGGAGCAGCAGCGCAAGCAGCAGCAGATGCTGATCGCGCAGCAGCAGCGCCAGAGCGCGGTGCCGACGCAGGCGGCCAAGGCGAGGGCGCGCCCGGCGACGGATCCGATTGTCGAGGAGAAGATCTCGCAGCTGCTCAACTCGATGAGGCAGAATAGCGAGGCGACGTCGAATGGGGATGATGATGTTGCGGAGGGCCATGGGGGGCATGGTCGCTCGAGGAAGGATGAGGAGGATATGGATGAGGATGAGAGGTTGTTGGCGAGTGAGGAGGGGAAGAAGTTGAGTAGCAAGGAGAGGAGGCAGTTGAGGAATAAGGTGTCTGCGCGCGCTTTCCGGTCGAGGAGGAAGGGTATGTTTTACCGTTTTACTCTATTTTTGACACAACTAACACGTCACAGAATACATTGGCCAACTCGAAGGCGAGATCGCCACCCGCGTCAACGAGAACACCGACCTGCGCAACCAGAACCGCGAGCTCCTCTCCGAAAACAAGCGTCTCGCAGACCTAACCCGCATGCTCCTCTCCTCCCCCTCCTTCTCCGGCTTCCTCGACACCCTCAGCACGAACCCCAACCCAGCCGAGCCGCGTCAACAGCAAGCTACTCCCCCCGTTGTCGAGCAACAGCAGCAGCAGCAGCAGCAGCAACAGCAACAACAACAACAGCAGACCCAAGCCCCAAAAGACCCAAACCCCTACTCCCAGCAGCACCAGCAGCAGAACCTAGACATGAACATCAACTACGCCATGATCCCCGACGCGGCCCCGCTAGACTTCAGCCTCCTGGACCTGAACACGCATGATTTCATCTACCAGCCGCAGGTCTTCAGCGTGCACAGCGTTGAGGAGGTCAAGTTCGATGCTAGCGTGCTCTCGGGCAAGCCATCGAGTGCTGCGTTTGAGGCTGAGGAGGATAAGCTTGAGATCCCGCTGTTTACGCCTGCTGCTGGTGTTCAGCCAGCGCGTGCGGCGACGAAGGAGGTGGAGGAGGTGGCAACGGAGGTGGATGAGGAGTTTGACTCGAACCCGATGTTCTCCCTCTTCGCCCCGTCGTCGGCTGCCGCTGCCACCGCTGCTGCTGCTCCGTTACCGCTTGATACCGCGGCGCTGATCGCGTCAATCCAGCCCGCGAAGGCGATGCTGAACTACGAGCTCGTTGATGCGGAGGAGGCGGAGCTGGAGAGCGAGAGGAAGTTGGTGAGGGTGCAGAGGTTGGGTGTTGGTATCGAGGCTGTTGTGGCGAGGTTGGAGGGGTTGGGGCTTGAGTAGATATCTCCTCCTGTGGTGTATGGAGTGGGGATGGTTGTTGGTGGAATTGGTTTTTTGCGGTTTAGCGGTCATGGGAAACTTTTTATTTGATGGGTTGGGATATGGAATATGGATAGGGATAGGATAGGGGGGGATGTTGTCGTTACTTCAAACTCACTCACTTTTTTGGTGTGTCTTTTTGTGTCTCTTGTTTTTACGTTTTGGGGGGTATAGAAGATGAAAATATGAAATAAATGAAATCACAAAGTTAAAAGAATACATATATATATATATAAATGCATCTTGGACTGTGCTGTGTGCTGTGCTGTGACGTGACGTATGTAGTAGTTTGTGTGTGTATGAAAGATGTATTTATTAGAAATTATGGTCAATTTATATAACAGATTCTTTGCCCCGTTAATAGTAAGTAGAGTAGTAGTTAAAATAAAATAAAATAGTAAAATAGATCAATTTTCCCTCCAGCCCCTCTCCCACCGTCCATCCTCCATCCTCCAAATGATGGATGCCCTGCCTGCTCCCGCCCCTCCCAGCCTCTATCCGACAGGCCCCCAGACCAAGGACGCTGTGCCTGACCCTCTCCCGCTACAGGCACGGTGAGTGGGGTGGCTGATTACAGCGCCGCTTCCTTGGCGAGGGCTTTCCAGGCGCCGACGAAAGCTTCTGCGTCTATTCCGTCTCAGTCAGCGCTTCTCCTCCATCACGGGTCCCTCCCACGCGGCAAATCCCAAAGGGTGGGTGGCGAGGAAAGGGGAAAAAAAAAGGTGACAAACTCACCGCCCTCCTCACAAAACG
>LMYD01000562.1:0-24031 GCA_001630595.1 Pseudogymnoascus sp. BL308 | reverse complement strand
TTCCCTGGAGCTACTCAATCGCCACAGCAAACTGGGAATGTGCGACAAGAACCTTCTCAGCTGAGCTCCAGCACGCCATCTGGCCCCAGAGGTCAACAAGCGGGACCTGTGACACCTACATTGGCTTCATCGAATGTTCCTACTGGACCCTCCTTCCCGCCTGTAGACCGTGTTCGGGGTCCCATGAGACAACTTGCTGGCATCAACAGTACCCTACAGCAAGCAGGGCAGACGGAAAGACCGAAAACTTTCGACCGTCCTAATGACAGGGGTATCAACGTTCGCGGCAGAGGCAGCGTATCGTCATCGTCCGCGATGCCGGGCTTCCCCAGCTCTGGCCCATCCACACCCAGCAATGCACCCCGTCCAGATACACGAGACGGCGGCCAAGGGAGGGGAATGGGTGCACCTGAGCCGCCACCAGGCGACCAATTCGCCAACCGCTTCAGCCAGAACATGGGTGATGAGCGACCAGACGCCCGCAGTGGCTCCACTCGTGAATCTGGCCGACACGAGCGGTCCGGGCGTAGTAGCCACCGGACGTCGAGGTCGCACAGTCGCGAGCGCAGCCACAAGGAAAATATCCCCGGCCCCGATCCTCGGGCTGAGATGATGGGCGAGCGACCTGACTTCCGAGGAAGCGGGCGCAGAGATGGCGAGAGGGAGTCGAGCCGACGCGTTTCGGGACGGAGCGGGCCGTCGACTCCTGGAGAGGGGAGAGAGCGCGAGAGCAGACGCGAGGGAAGGGATGGCGACAAGAGAGGTGATGGTGGAGCGGCCATGAGGGGCGACCAGGGATTTAGTCGCAGTCGGGGGTATCAGTCCCAGCCTCACGGGGGCCAGATGCCGCCGTCTAACCGCGGCGAGGGCGGGAGATCGCGTGGGTCGAGGAGTAGTAGGGGTGGAGGGGATGAGAGACGCGAGTCGAGGAGTGGCCGCGATGATGGGTCGGGGAGTACCGGGAAGAGAAGGGGCGAGGATCGTGGAGGACAGGATCGCGGACGGGATAAGAGAGCGAGACAGGCATAATGGCTTGCGGACAGAGATTGCATGCTTGCATTAGGGGAGTTTCTTTTGTGTATTCAGGTTTGGTGTGGTGCTGATGTGGAGGATGGAGGATATTGGGGTGAAGAGACTTTAGATATACTGCACAGATGGAGTGATGAGGATGTGTATTGATTCTGAGGGGGAATGGTTATGTGGCATCGCGCCGGCGTTTTTTATTTTGAGGGGGGTTGCATTGAGAGCGTGGAAGGGGGCATTAAACTCAATTTGTATTATAGAACCTCTATTTTGAATGGCATCCCGATGAGATGGATACGACTTCATTATTTTTGAAATGTTGCTCGAATGAAGAAGGTGCTAATTGTTTTTCGGTCGGATTGGGAGTGGGCTGGGTGAAGTTGAGGTGAGGTTGACTCTGTGAAGGTGGGAGGAAGGGCGGGCGTTGTAATTTCCAAGGGGTGTTTACCAGTGGTGCCCCCCAACTTCACAACTCAACTTCGATATCACAACTTCACCCACAAAATCCGACAACTTCCTTTTTCAACTGTTTTACTTCAATTCCAAAGATCGATACTTCTTCTAGCTACTTTAGTTCAACTTTTCTTTAAGTCCAAAGATTGATCAAAGCAATTTGCCCTCAATTCCAAACACAACATCCAAGTCTCAATCCGAGAAATTCCAATTCTTCAAGCAACCTTTCTTCAAACCAAGGATTGCTACCAGCAGTTCTTCTTTGCTCGCACTGCTTCTCACAAGATTTAAGCATTATCAGAGAACTTCTTCCAGCTGTTTTGCACCAAGTCCGAAGTTTCATTTCAGCAATTCGCTCTCAACAACACTCACAGATCGTGTCCTCCCCGAGGAATCCTTTCAACGAACTTCACTTCAATTCAAAAGTTCGATAACAACAATTCTTCTGCGCCCTAGAAGCTGTTCTCAAGATCAGATTTGCGTTCAAGAAACTCTTTCAGCAACTTTGCTCCAACTCTGGAGTCCGATTTTGACAATTCACTATCAACCCACTCACAACATCAGAGTCTTACCTTCAGAAATTCTTCCAACAACACTCATTCAAGTCCAAATACTGGAGTCAGCAATTCGTCTTTACTCACAAGCTACCCGCAAGATTGGACTCGTATTCAACAAATTATTCCAGCGACCTTGCGCCAGACCCAAACTTTGACACTTCCTAACAACCTTGGAACAAATCCAAGGATTGATATCAGCAATTCTCCTTTGCTCTAGAAGCTATATATAGGATCGGAGCCGTGTTCAACAAACTCTTCCAGCGGTTTTACTAGAAGTCTAAAGATTGTATCAGCAAGTCTTCTATTCTCCAGAGTTATTCACCAGATCGGATTCGGGTTTGATCCCTGGATACGCCAAAAGCAACTCGCAAGATCAGAGTCGCGTCTGATAAATTCAGCCAAGAACATTCCTCATTTTCCAAAAATTGATCTCAGAAATTCAATCACAATGCCAGTCACAAGGTCGGAAAAGCGCCTTAGGGCGTCTTCTGAGCAGTCCGAACTGCCTTCAAACAACCTTAGTCAAACCTCAGAGCTCGAACTGAGCAATTCTACTTCACGCCCCAACAAGCGCTCAAAGAGGCTTCCTCCAGGATCAGATATATCACCAAACAACGGTAACACCGTCGCCCCTGGTCCAAAGTCGGACACGGCCTTCACTGCACCACAAGAAGAGCCAAGAAGGAGAAGTCGTCGTTCCTGCGTGACCTCGAGCAAGACACTTGATGTTTCTCACACCCCAGAGATTGGGCCTGGCAAGTCTACGTCACGATCAGAGAAGCGTGCAGAGCAGCGTCGCTTGAAAAAGCATCAATCGCGTTCAGAGGTGCCTTCGAGTGACAACAGCACTGTTGCTTCTGCTCTGAAATCTGGCTTAGGTTCATATTCACTGCTCGAAGAGCCACGCATGAGAAGCCTTCGCCCACGTTCGTCTATGTCGTCGAGCAACACTCCGACGCCAGCTCCAACACTAGACATGAGATCCTATAACCCACAGGAGACGGGCCCAGAAAAGTTCCGTTATGCTTCATACGAGAGCTCAGCTAGCAGAATCGATCTTCCTGACAGGCTCGAGGAGATGATCTACGTCCCCGAATGGGAAGTCGGAGAGAGAAAGAATCCTTCACATCCAACTAGACCTTCGACCAAAAGGGCCAATCGTTCACCAAGCCCAACATCGGACATGCGCTTCAACCCAGCCCAGCAAGATTCGTTGCGTCCAAAGAAGAAGGCTCGTTTTCTTGAGTCAGCCACTGGCAACGATGACCAAATTATTGAGTCTTCAGCAGGTTCTGCCTCTTCTCGCCTCAAGTTAAACTTCAAGAGGCCTGCTTCGGGTCCTAAATTGTCCGAGGGCAACTCTGCTCCATCGTACAACGGCATCCCTACTCCAGCCTCAGAGGACCTGTCTTCTCCGCTATCAGAGAACCTGTCTTCTCTCCTATCATCGAACTCTGCTCCATCTCCAGAGGGAAACACCACTTCATGTTCCAAGGACAAGGATTCTCCGCTATCCACGAGTAACTCCGCTTCGTATTCCGAGAACAGCGTTGCACCATTGCAAATGAGAGACTCTGTCCCATATTCAGAACCACAGTCGACGAAAAGGGCAGCTGCGCGCGCATACAACTCCCCAGATGGAGCACCCTCTGTTCCAAGGTCCAACCTCAACAATACTCCCCAAAAGACAGCCTTCGGTGACGCGACGACCACTGATGGACTGTCCCCAGAAAAGCAGGGTCAGTATCGCGCTGAGCGTGATAAAGAGCCCCCTCGCGTTGCCGATCAGCAGAAGGTGCTCGCAACGATGGAGGACTTCAGGAAGGGATTTAAAGACCTGCTGACCCACATGCGTGCCCCGAGAAAGAACAGCCATAGCAAGAAGAATCCCAACGAGCATATGTTCGCACTCAAGCTGAGCCCACAGCTCTGCCTTATGGCACCATCTCAGAGACACTCCGGGATCTATATGAAGGACACGTGCTTCGACTCGACGAGCGAGGCGATGGTAACGTGGGTAATGGGATATTTAATGGAAGTTGTGAAAGGAGATGGCTTGGCGTGGGGTGAGATTGCGACCGACTTGACGGAGGGCGGCTGGCTGGGAAAGGTGTCGAACTGGGGATTCAACCTAGGATGCTCGCATCAGCTGGAGACCTGCTTCATCAACACCAATGTTGAGATCCTCCTGTGCAGGAAGTCGTTCTCAGCCATTATCACCTACCACCACCAGTGGAAGTGTGTAAGTTTTCCCTTTTTTTTCTTCTTCAAATCTCATATCCCCTATTCCGATCCCACAGTCTTTGTTCTGAACCTCCATCCCCCCTGGCTCCCTACCTATAGAACCACAGCTTCCATTCCTCAGCCTTACTAACTTCCGCAGGCTGGCCAGTACGAGTTCCCTTCGGGGGACATGACCGACGTGTATCAGGCGCCACGTCAGTCTCGTACTGACCACATCACCACTGGTGGTGGTAGCTCCTTTTCGACGGGCGCCGGCGACTCGGGGTATGGGTCGGTCCTCCATACCCCAGTCGCCGGGCCCTCATTCTCGCATGCTGCCGCACCGGCATTCGCCCCCAGCGCCGACATGTACGCCGTCGAAGGCCACCACATGCCCTCCTGCTCCGACTACATCCCCGCCAACCCATGTCTCTCGCCCTATCCAGCGCCGGCTCCCCCTCCTCTCCAGCCCGCATACGGCAACTTCGTCGACGCCAACAACTCCGACCTAGACCGAGTCCTTTTCGGCCCTGCCCTTCTCGACCCAGCGCTGCCCACCCCACCCCTCTACGGCCACGACCAATTCGCCCCTCCAGCATTTGACACCCCTCCCCACCACCCCGGCTTCGAACCCCTCTTCCCACCCTACCAGTGGGTCCAGCCGCCAACCCCCTCTTACCTCAACCCCTGGATCACTCCAGCTGACCTGCCCTCTCCGGCTCAGGAGCAGTTCACGTACCCTGATCCAGATATCGCGACGGACTCCTACGTCGCGAACTGGGTTGGGGCATCGTTGAATCTGCCCCTTGAGCCGGAGAGGGGGGGTGTGTTTGCCGTGCCCCCGCCGCCGCCCGTGGCAGCACCAGCAGCCGGCCCGAAGAAAGGAGTGAGGAAGAGCCGGGCCAAGGGGAAGGGTACTGCAGCTGGTGCCGCTGCTTCAGCTCCTGCCCCTCCAACTCCAACTCCGACGACAGCGCCTCCGATGGCGGCGATGCAGATGCAGATGATGATGGCCCCGGTCCCGGCCCCAGAACCCGTCGTCTTCGACCCCTCCCCCTCCCAGACCCTCGCAGCCCTACAGAGCGCAGCGAGCTCGTCCCCTGGTGTCCCAGTCCCAGCCGCGTATCGGCACGTCTGGTTCCTTAACGGGAGAGGGAGGGTGTCGAAGACGCGGGATAACAACCCGAGGTGCCAGAGATGCAGGAGGAGACACTGGGCCGTAAGTTTCCTTTCCTCTCTTTTCCCTTCCTATCCCCTCCGAGCTTGGTATTTGAGATTAGTTTCCCCGGGCTCCCTTGCCGATTTTGGGTGCCGAAATGTGTCCGGCTTTTCTTATGTAAAGTTTCCCCTGAGATGGATGGAGAGATGCTAACTGATGATAGTCGTGCAGCAGGGGCCAGCCCTGCGACGAGTGCGCCAAGGACAACGAGCCGTGCGTGTATGGACCCGGGGTTGGAGGGGAGTAGGGGGGAGCAGAAGGCGCGTTGGGCGGGGTGTTTTTGCGTTTTTGTATAGAGTAGATCTTTCTTTATTTGCGCGCGGTGTTTGTTTGTAGTCATAGTTTGCTTTCTGCTTCTTCGCGTTCTTTGTCGCGCTTGTTTTTGTCATTGGATTTCGGTTCTTCATTTCGGGTTTGTTTTCGAGGTTTGATTTCGGTTTGTGGAGGGAGGGTTCTGGGGGATAGACACGGTGAGGTGAGATGGCGAGAGTCGTGGAATGTCAGAGAGTTACTGTAATTGCCCGTGCCTCCTTCCGGCTTCGGTGAAATAACATCTTGAATGGGTAATATATACTTGTATTTCTAATAACACACGCCCCAACACCCCATAACCCAAAGTGCTCCCTCCCATCTATACAATCTACAACATAATCAAGCTCACCTCCTCAAAATCTGGCGGATTCCTCCCATACATCACCCTCCCCTTCCCATCCAACGCGGTCCCCCGATTCGTAATCCACACATTCCCCCTCCCCACCCGCTCCGTCCTCCGCACCTCCTCATCACTCACCCCCAGTGAATCACGGGGTAACCACACATTCGGCCTCTTCGCCCTGAGCGCCTCATGTTGGAACGCCACCCGCACCAGCGCATCGCGCTCATCATGTGTCAGGTCTTCGATTTCGTCATTGTACCCACCGAACAGCGCTTCTCCCATCAGCTGCTGGGCTTCGACGTCCTTCCTGCGCCGACGGCGCTCGCGTGTCGTGTCGGGGTTTCCAAAGGTTGCAGCGCCGAGAGTCCGTGCTCCGCGCTGGGCCCAGGTTGCGCCGTGGCGTAGGGGATTGAGGGGGTTGAATGTCCCGTTGTTCCCGCCAGACTTGGCAGATTGAGAGGTGCGCAGTTTGCGCAGCTCGATGTCCTCGTCGTGGGATATGGGGGTGTCTGGGACGCCGCGGGTGTTGCGGGCGGCGCCATCGTCGTGATCCGAGTCATCGTCACCGTGGTCGGATTCCATCAGGCGAGCAGCTTGTGCGCGTTCGAAGGCCTCGTCGCGGAGGACGGCTTCGTCTTCAAGGGTAATAGCTAGATGCTCGTAGAGGGGGCCGAAAGACTGGTTGAGGAGGAATTGGAAGAGGACTGTTAGGGCCATGACGACGATCATGATGATTGCTTGCGGGAAGCACGCCGCGTTGTTATCGGCATCTCGGACGAGGAAGAAGAGACCGATGAGGCAGAGCTCCATGACGTAGAGGCCGACGAAGTTTTGGTTGATGGCGCGCGGGTAAAGGAGGCCGCCTGTGTCTTCGGTGTGGCGGTAGACGTAGAGCATGCAGTAGCGGTTCGCGAGCCAGAGCACGGTAAAGGTGATGATGGCAAACACCATAATGAGGGGCGCGACAGGGGAGTAGATGATGGCGATGCAGGCAAAGTTGGTGTAGGTCGGGAAGTAGGTGCCCCAGTGCACGGTCGATAGGGAGGTGTTGCGCTTCCACTTCTGGCGCGCCGTGTTGTCGAAAAGCTTGGGCATCAGTATCCACAGGATGAGCGTGCCGACCTGCAGCAAACTACCGGCGCTGGTAGACAGCGCCTGGATAATCATGTACGAGAAGAAGTAGTTGGAGGCCTTGGGCAGGTTCTGCGCCAGCAGACCTGGGATGGATGTGACATTTGCGATGCTAGCGAGAGTGGCGAACGTACCGCTAGCGATGGAGACAACGAGGAAAACCTGCACGAACAGGAAGAAGAAGTAGTAGTTCTGCACCGACAGCTCGCGAAGCTTGCCGGTCTGGTTGCCCTGCAGCGTTGCGAAGTTATAGAAGACGATGGGTGGCAGAATCATCAGCAGCGCCAGGACAACGGCGGGCAGGATACCCGCAACGCTTTTGAGAGCGGTCTCGGCCCCGCGAAGGAACTCGAGCCAGTGGTATTGCCTGATAAGTTCAGGGATGTTACCGAGGAGCGCAGTGGCCGAAACGGGAATAGCCCAGAGGATGCACATGCCCGCGACAGCCGCGAAGATGAAGAAAGTCCGCAGCCATGCTTCCCACCATTTAATCGACATGTTCCCCCAGATGACATCTGTGGGTGAGACCTCGACCATTCGAGGCGCCATGTGCTTCGGGATGTGGTGGCTGACAGACTGCACAGCCATGTGCGCGGCGATCTGGTGGTTGAATTGGATAAAGGCAGAGTTCATCTTGGGATAATCATCCGAGTGGTCTTGGTCGTACTCGATCTCGACATTGAGGCGTGCCAACTCCTCGCGGCACCAATAGATGGTGTCGACCTTGGTGTTGACCCAGGGGAAGATATATGGCAGGATGCCGATGCCGAAGCGAGGCAGGCGGTGTGTGTTGCGGTCCTTTTTCTTGACATACTTCGCCCAAAGCGCGCTCTCCTCGTCCTCAACATAGTCCGGGTCTATGTGCGGTGGGTACTCGTGCTGTGGCCCCTCGTCATTCGTGAAGAGAGTCTTCATGGGTGCGATGATCTGCTGCCCGCCATGCGTGACCATCTGCCCAAAGTTCTTCTTCTGGATATACTCATCTCTTTCAAATCCATGTGGGACAGGCGACGCGAACCCCCCGCTGGGACCCTCCCAGAACTTCCACCAGCTGTTCTTCATGTCATCCGAGTCATTAGTCCCATCACCGCCACCGAATCGATAAGGGATTTTATCGAGCTCCGGCCCTTTAACGCCGCGATGCTCACCAAAGCCTCTCGGCGTATCCGGCGTTTGCCCAAAACTGACATCGCGCGGCGGCATATTCAGTTGCGTCTCGACCGGCTCCGCAAAATGCGTTTGGCTGCTATTGCTATTATTTGACCTCGACCTCGAGTGCGAGGATTCCAGCCTCATGTCCGGGCTCAGCGGATCGCGGTCGATCTGCACAAACCCATTCGTCGACTCGATCTGGCCTTCAAGCCCCTTCCCCGCGGTCTTAACACCCCCCACAACCGTCCCTCCGACAGTCTTCGTGCCTCCCACGATCGTCTCGCCCGCCTTCCCTACTAGCCCGAGTCCACGCCCAAACTGCTTCCCCATCGCCGCCAGACCCCCCATTGCAGTCTGCTTTTCCCCTCGATAGCTCTTGCGGCGATTGCCCTCTTCAATCGCATCCTCAAGCGTATGCGCAACCTGGTTGATATCACCCGACGTGACACCTTCCCCCGTCGCAATCTGTGCCGCTCTTTCTTCCGCGATCTTCGCACGCCTCGCGCGCTCCTCCTTCGTTTCATGTTGCCCTGTCTTGCGCTGCATAGCCTTCTCCTCCTTCTTAGCCTGCTTCAACTGCGCCTTATTACACTTGCGGATCAGGGACGTCTCAGCGGCCTCGAGCATTGCCACGACGCCCTCGCGGCGACGCACCTTCTCCAGCAGCGCGTCATAGTTGCGGTTTATCCAAATATTGCGGATTCCACCTGGGAAAACGTCATAGAGACCACTGAGGGCCTCGACGGTAAGCCATTTGTCCGGGATGGCAGTGACGAGGACAGTGGTTGCCGATGCGCGCAGGCGGTGCTCGGCAGAGGTGAGGTAGTCCTGGCGCACACGGATGTAGACGCGCAGCTCTGCGAAGAAGACGTAGCAGACCCAGATGACGACAACGACGGCCAAAACGAGATGCGCCCAGTAGCGGTGTGTCTGTGTTGGGGAGATGTTACCCCAGGCGAGCCTGTCGAGGCCGCCTGGGACGTCGGAGTCGGAATCGTCGAGAGGATCTGCCTCAGTGGTGCCGCGGCCGCCAATATAATTGAGTGGGAGGAGGATGGGGAGGAGGAGGCACGCGAGCGGGACGAAGATGATGAGTTGTGTTTGGAGGTATCGTAGGAAAAAGTAGGCATCCAGGCCGCACTTATTGATGATCTCCTTGTCCTTGTATGTGAAAATCGACACCATCCACCCGAACGGGCTTCGTGGTGGCGGTGTGGTTCGTTGTCGTTCGGGGACGAGATATGTTTTCGGCTGGCTTCACGATCTGTTAGCTTTGTCTTCCCAGGCAGACTGCAACTGCAAAATAAAAAGAGCACTCACTATATCCTAACTAGCCTATTCTTGATCAACGTAAAAATCAAGATCTGCACTCCCGACGCTGCGATACCAGTGCCGATAGCCGTCAACAGCGCAATAATGCTGATATTGCGGTTGCTCTGCGCCACGCCCTGCGTCGGAGGGTCCGCCATGGCGATCTATTCTCTGATAGCCAAGTAGTAGAGAGGTGAGGAGAGCGTATAGAGCGAAAAGTGTAGTAGTGAGGGTGAGAGGTTGTCCAGAAAAGATTTCAGGGCGCTGTGTTGGCGCGTCAAGGATGGGGAGAGGGGCGCATTACTTCGTTTCAGCGGACAATGAATGTGAGTATGTACTGTGTGTCGTATGTGAGTGTATAGAAGATAACAAAGAATGAATGAATCACCGCAAATGAGCAATAAGGAGAAGAAGTCCGTAGGCCCAGCTACTGCACTTCTTCGCACATTAAGTTATGGCAGCAGCCGTCGATCTCCAGACGTGTGGGGTTAGATAACCGTGTTTCCCCCAAACAAGAATCTCTTAACTTAACGCAGAACGCATACCCTGTTTCCCCTGCACTATCCCCCCCTAATCCCTCCCACCAATCCCTGGCCGCCACCGACTGCGACCGCCTGCCCACCGAGACCCGGCATGACATCACAACGCCCCCGGGAGCGTACCTGCCCTGTCAGGATGGGCTGACGGTACTTCTACGCGCGTACTTTTGAAACTGGCGGCGGCGCTTAGGGGGGAGATGGCATCCATACAGTCGGTATTATAGAGTTATAGTTCTGAGTAAGACCAGGATTGTCTATATGAGGGTTTGTTTGCCGCGCGCGAGGGGGAGTGGGAGGCTTCCGGGGGAGTAGGGGCGGAGAGTCATGTCTGTATTTGGGGAGTCTTGCACGATCTGGGCCTGAGAAGACCGATGTGGTGAGACAGTACAGCACACCGACGACGTGCTGTCGATGCTCACATTGTGGTTTGTGGCTGTGAATATTGTATGTAGTGTGAGGTGTCTGCGTCAGTGGCTGACACTGATGGTGCGTTGGTTGTTGCAGATGTAGTTGTCGCCACCAGTCACTAAAGATCAGCCACTGTCGACGCGATGGGATCCGTGCAGGGATGGACAGACTGCCGCTTGACAATCAGCAACTCCATGATCGCTCACTGTAAACGAGATCCGCGGAGGTACGAACAGGCAGTCGCAAACTCCATTGTCACCCACTGTGCATGAGAGGTGTTAGATGGACAGTCAACAACTCCATTATCGCTCACTCGTTCACCACGCATAGCAAAGACACCAGCCACCAGATCCCAAGATCCTCAGCAAATATCTGACACTTTTTCAACCCCTCCCTACTCCTCCCACCCATTAACTCCATACCCCCAATTCCATAGCCCATAATCCCCCTCACCCTCACTTCTTATCAAGGGCCTCTTCCACCCTCTCCACCAACTCCGCCTTCTTCCCCCCAACATTCAACCCCCTCGCCGCCAAAAAGTCCTTCAACATCACAACTGTCGCAGTCCCCGCCTTCCCCTCCTTCGCCAACCTCTCCACCTGATCCAGCCCATTCTCCTTAACCCTCTTCACCTTCCCCTCCGCCTTCTCCTCGCCCCCCCTCTTCACCCCAATCTCAACGCTCTCCCCCTTTCCCTCCACCCACTCATAATATGTCTCCTCCAACTCCCTCCCCCAATCAACCACATACGGCCCCGCCCTCTTATCAATCTGCCTCCCCCGCGGCAACGTCTTATCATCCCCCGGCCCCAGCTCCGGCACCTCCTCCTCCAGCGCCATAGCCTGTAATATCCGATAATGCCACTGCAGCGCCGGATTCGGGTAGCGGCTCGGCTCGAATACCGCACCGGGAAGCTGTAGCTGCTGCACCACAATGTGCATTTTATCCGTCAGCGCGTCCGGGCTTACTATCGGCGCTGGGCCGGGGGCGGGGACGCGCAGGTCGTCTGCGGAGGGGAGGGGGTAGGCCCATAGCCCTGCGGGCATGATTTGCTGGGATGTGGCTGGGTCGAGGCGCTCGCGTGATGGGAGGAGGGCGATGTACTGCGGGTTTGCGTTGGCGCGGGGAATGTACCAGGCGACGCCCATAGTAGAGGAATCGAGGAGCTTCTGCCACAGCGCGGCGAAGACGCGGGTGGATCCTACGTAGTCCTCCTCTGAGGGGTATAGGAAAGTCGATTTGTTGACTGAGGCGTAAGTAGGGAGGAGGGCTTGGGGTTTGAAACCCACGATACGGAGGCCTGGGGGCCCGAAGTTTTTGAGTTCCTTCTGTTCGTCTTTGGTGAAGAGGACTTGCTCGCCGCCGAACTTGTAGGCTTTCTTGACTTCGGCTTTCTGCACGGTGCGCGTGGTGTCGGCGGCTAGTTGGGTGGTTTCGCCGGTGGCTATCTGGGCAGTCTCGCCGGAGAGCCAGACGTAGCAGCTGCGTGCGGGCTTTTGGCGTTGCAGGATGTTGTAGCCTTTTACGGAGATGGTGAGGCCGGGGCCGATTTCGAAGGGGAGGTTGGAGAAGAGGGCGCGTTTGGGGGTTTGTTTAGAGTTGATGTTGGAGATGAGGGAGTTGAGGAGGGAGATGCCGTCCGCGCCTGCTGCGGCGTTGGTGGTAGATGCGGTGGTGGCTGGTGTGTCTGTGTCTGTTGGGTCGCTGTATATCACATCCTGTTCCGGTCAGCGCCACTCATACATACATCGCCGCCAAAAATTACTCACATCGTAAAACTTGCTCCTATCAAACACCGCCTCACCCCTCTCAATAGGAAACAACTC
The DNA here is from genome assembly GCA_001630595.1 of Pseudogymnoascus sp. BL308. NCBI lineage: Eukaryota > Fungi > Ascomycota > Leotiomycetes > Thelebolales > Thelebolaceae > Pseudogymnoascus > Pseudogymnoascus sp. BL308. The sequence continues at coordinate 11,534 of LMYD01000562.1, read as the reverse complement.
AATCCCAACCCCCAAATCATACAGATCCTTCGCCCTCACCGCAGCCGCCGCCCTCATCCCCTTATCACTCTCATGCGGATCATCTCTATCCGTAATCACAAACAGCCTCCTTGACCCAAAACTCGGCGCCCTCGTCGTAAAGATCTGATTCGCGCAGAACAGCACATTCGACATCGTGACCTCCGCCCCCTCCGGCGCCGGAACCAGCACCTCCTTCGCAGCATCCTCGTCCTCAACCACCTCCTTCAGCGCCTTGACGTCACGCGCGGCAGGGACGTCGAGGTCAGTCAGCAGGTAGATGTGCGGGTACGCGATGCCGGAGGTGGCGTTGTCTTCGGGGCCCTTCGACTCCGCAGTGCCGAAAAGGAGGATGCCGATCATGTCCTTTGGGTTGGAGATGATGCGCTGCTGCATGATTTGGTAGGCGCATTTGAGGGCTGCGGCGGCGGGGCTATCGGTGTCGGCCTTTTTGGAGTCGGAGGGCGGGGGAGGGGTGAGCATGGAGGGGCTCACTTCGATGGCGAAGAGAATGGCGTCTTTTTGGGATTTGTAGTCCTAAATGTAAGTTAGATAGGTGTTAGGTTTTTTGGGATGAGGTTCATACCGTTTCATCGACCTCGTCTTCTTCCTCGTCATCGCCCTCATCCTTCCGCTTCCAGTCCTCTTTGGAGTCAGCCATTTCGTCAGACTAAAGTAAATGCCTCAATTGCAGTATGCAGTGTCCTCTTATTAAAATTATCAACAATTGAAAAAATGACAAAGCGTAGAAGTCAGATTGTCGACAGCTCCCGATCATTCCAATCGCGACTGATGCCTTGTCGCGCATGACGACAGGCAGAATACGCGACTTCGGCACCAGGGTACACGTCGGCACGTGACCCAAATTTATGTCCCACCTTACCTTTCCGTTACCTCTGATTGGCACCTCCTCGAACACCGACGCAACCAGCCATTGCCAGCATCTCCGACTCCTAAACCTCACAAACGCCTCAACCGGTATACGCTCTACTCAATTGCATGCTCTCGTCCCTATAGAACCCCACCGCGTCGCCATGGCGCTCAGAACCGCCACCCGCCAGCTCTCGAGGCACGCCTCGCCGGCAACCCTCTCCCTCACAGCCGCACGCCGGCAAACCCGCGGTCTCGCCACGCCCGCCGCAACAGCACCGACGACCACGCCCTCGCGCGGGCCGACAGCCATGGTCTTCATGAACATGGGCGGCCCGTCCACAGTCCCAGAGGTCGGGGACTTCCTCTCGCGGCTCTTCGCGGACGCGGACCTGATCCCCCTGGGGCGATTCCAGAAGTACCTCGGCCCTTTGATCGCGCAGCGGCGCACGCCGAAGATCGAGAAGCAGTACGCGGAGATTGGGGGGGGGAGTCCGATCCGCAAGTGGTCGGAGCTGCAGGTGGCGGAGATGTGCAAGATACTGGATCAGACGAGCCCAGAGACGGCGCCGCATAAGCCGTATGTGGCGTTCAGATATGCGGCTCCGTTGACGGAGGATATGTACGCGAGGCTGCTGGCGGATGGGTTTGGAGGGGGGAATGGAGGGAGGGCAGTGGCGTTTACGCAGTACCCGCAGTATTCGTGCTCGACGACGGGGAGTAGCTTGAATGATTTGTGGAAGTGGAGGGAGAAGCTAGAGGGAACGGGGAGGGGAGGTGAGAAGAAGGCGAATGGGGAGGATGGGTCGATTCAGTGGAGTGTTATTGATCGCTGGCCGGCACATAAGGGGCTGGTGGAGGCGTTTGCGCAAAACATCGAGGCTACGCTGGCGAAGTACTCGGAGGTCGATAGGAAGGACGTCACGATCTTGTTTTCGGCGCATAGTCTGCCGATGAGCGTTGTAAACAGAGGTAAGTCTGATCCAACTCTAACTCTATGACCCTGCGCTGACAGTTACATGACAGGTGACCCCTACCCCGCCGAAGTCGCCGCCACGGTCTACGCCGTGATGGAGCGCCTCAAGTTCTCACACCCATACCGATTGGTCTGGCAATCACAGGTCGGGCCACAACCCTGGCTCGGTGCGCAGACCTCGGACACAGTGACAAACTACGTGGCGAACGGGAAGAAGAATCTCGTGCTCGTGCCGATCGCCTTCACCTCCGATCACATCGAGACGCTGTACGAGCTGGACGAGGAGGTGATCGGCGAGAGCGGATTCAAGGATTCTATCCGCCGCGTGGAGTCCCTGAATGGGAACCCTGTGTTCATAGAGGCGCTGGCTGACATCGCTAAGGCGCACCTGGAGAGCGGGGTACAGGTCTCGAAGCAGATGGCGTTGAGGTGTCCAGGGTGCACGAATGCGAAGTGCGAGGCGAGCAAGGACTTTTTTGCGAGTGGTCCAGGAGGGGCAGTGGAGGCATGAGGTGGTGGAGTGGTTGGATAAGGGGGTTGGGTTGGAACTCTGCTCTCTGATGTGGATGTATATTATAAAATGTGGCGACAACGCCGGCTGTAGATAATAGGGTATCACTAGGAAATGGAAAAGACGTGTTCTTCGAAGAATTAGAGAAATGCAATGGGTATCTGCACGTATGCTGTCCTCACCGCTACATACGTACAAGCACAGAACGTACAAGCACAGAACGGCTGCCAACCATATTGTGCCACCATTCACTCTCGCCTGACTCAAGCCCAACAATAACATAACTAGACCATGGTGTCCACGAGTACAGCATCTACATATTTATAGTAACCAGGCCTAGAAAGGTTTCTCGATCACTGTAGCTTACCGACGTCAGATATCAAAAAATACCCTCTTCCAGACCTTGATACTCTTGGATCATTCAAGGAAGGCTCAACATCGCACATCCACGTGGCGGGGTGACACAAATCGCTGCGGCCCGCCAGGAACATGGTTGGATCGGCCAGGAATTGAGACATGGACCGAACGCGGCTGGCTGCAGTCCAAGAGTACCGCGTGGAGTAAAGGGCGGTAAAGGGCAGTAAAGGGCAGTAAAGAGCATCATGGCGGGATATCACAGTTAAATACGCCTTTATTATCGTGTATATTACCTGTTATTTACCTCATTTATCCAAGAAACATCGGATTTCAAACATTTCACCGCCGACGAATGCCAAACGCCAAATGCCATCGGAACCTCGGAGCCGGAGTTGGCAAAAACGTGGTTGGTGGGTGCTTACGTGGATCCAGACCAAGCTCATCGATGCATCAGTCCACTAAAGCCGCATGCCGTTTTCCTGGGCGTCTCAACTCCTTCCTCTTATATATGCCATAGCACCCCAAGATAGCGTCAGTTTCGAGATGCCAGCGCAGACCTACGACGACGACGACAACTACGACGACTCCATGAATACAGACAGACTGAAGGGACATATAGAAAAAGGACGACGACGGCGAAGACACTAAAGACACAGGCGGAATTGATAAGCTGCAATCGACTTAAGAATCAGTGACGTAGTTGGTTTAGTGGACTTGATTGGCCCCCAGCAGAACACTGGGACGAGAGATATAAGCAGAGATAAGAGGGAAGAGGGGTATAAACAGAGGGTAGGCAGGCAGAAACGCCAATGTCCCGCCGTGACGCTGAATACCCAACTACAACACCATGCAGCGTCGAGGGAACGGCAGCGCTGCGGCGCCTAACGGCCGTGACCGCCTCGGTATAGATGCACCCTCTCGAGTTGGGGAAGATACGCCTCTGCTGGCCAAGGCGGATGATGGGGATGGCACCACCGAAGCCAGCCGGGTTCCAGGGGATTGGGAGGCGGATGATGGGGATAACTGCACCGCCGCCGGCTCGGTCCCATGGGATTGGGAGACCGATTTCGAGGGAGTCCCATGGTATCGCAAGCCATCTGTCAGTATTCCCTCTCATGCACTCTCAACCACGCCCATTAACGCGCCCTAGGTATGGTGGCTCCTCCCCGCATATGCCATCTACGCCCTTGCCTTCGGCGGCATCGTCGTCCCGAAGCTCAACCTCGTCCTCACGCTGGTGTGCCGCCGCTACATCGCCGCGCAGGCCACGCTGCACCCCGACGCGCAATACACGCCCGTCATCATGTTCGCCAACAACCCGCAGTGCCGGATCCCCGAAGTGCAAGCCCTAGCGACCGAGTTCACGCTCTACATGTCCCTCCTAACTGGCATCCTGAGCGCGGCCATCTGCCCCAAGATCGGCGCGCTCTCCGACCGCTACGGACGCAAGTACTTCCTCGCCTTTGCTGTCCTCGGGGGGCTCGGCGCAGAGATCGTTACGATCCTCGCTGCCACCTACCCTGACACCGTGCACTACCAATGGATCCTCTTCGGCTCCATTCTCGACGGCCTCTGCGGCTCCTTCACCTCGGCAATGGCCATGACGCACTCCTACGGCGCGGACGTCACGACGCCCGCCACACGCGGCGTAGCCTTCGGCTACTTCAGCGGCGCGCTCTTCGGGGGCATCGCCCTCGGCCCCCTCCTCGCGGCCTTCATCTCCAAAGCCACCGGCAACATCCTCAGCGTCTTCTGGATCGCCTTCTTCTGCCACCTAATCGTGCTCCTCTACCACCTCTTCATCCTCCCCGAATCCCTCTCCCACAAGCGCCAACTCGCCGCCCGCGCCCGCCACGAACTCGAACTCTCCGCCGCAGCCGTATCGCCCACCTCCCGCGCCGCCCGCGCCGCAAACCTGCTCGCCCCGCTCAAAATCCTCTACCCGACCGGCACAGGCACCTCTCTGCACCTGCGCACGAACCTCGTTCTACTCGCGGCGATCAACACGCTCCTCTTCGGCGTCGCTATCGGCACGGGGTCCGTGGTGATATTCTACACTAATTACCAATTCGACTGGGGCGACTTCGAAACCCAGATGTTCGTCGGCCTCTCCTCTGCCTTCCGCGTCGTTGTCCTCGTAACCGTCCTCCCGGTCATCACCTACATCTTCCGCACCCGCTACCAGAAGCGCGCGCGCCGCCGCGCCGCCGAAGCAGCGCGCACGAATGACCCTGACGCCCCCATCTCTCCCGACGACACTCGCACCCCCGGAGCAGACACGCTGGACCTCGTGCTCATCCGCGGCGCGCTCGTGCTCGAAACAGCATGTCACGCGGGCTACGCATCCGCGCGGCATGGGGGTGTGTTCTTTGCCTTTGGGATCCTAGGGGCGGGGGGCTCAATTGCGCTACCGCTGCTGCAGAGTGCGTTGAGCAAGCATGTTGGTGCTGATCGGGTGGGTCAGCTGCTAGGGGCGACAGCGCTGCTGAATGGGCTGGCGAGGGTTGTGTTTCCGGCGGTGTTTGGGGGGTTGTATACGCTTACTGTGGGGAGGTTTCCTCAGGCGGTGTTTGTGGTGTTGAGTTTGACGTTTGGGGGGATGGGGGTGTTGAGTTGGTTTGTTAGGCCGCATGGTGAGTTTTGATGGTGTTCTGTTTGGGAAGGTGGAAGAGGCTAACTTTGGACAGTTTATCTTGAGGATGAAGAGCCAAATCAGACTACGACGAGTGAGGAGTATGCGGATGTACTGGCTGATGAGCTGTTGGATGAAGAGGTCGCTGCGCGATAGAATTGGATACGGAATACATTGGATACAACAGAGTATCATATAAGCCACACGGCACATTGGTTACCCCTTTCACTGGCATTCATTACTTGTACGACCGACAAGCTCGGCGCACACACTTTTTTATCATGGTAGAACTGGGGCAGGGCCTTAATATCACTTAAACGAGAAACAAAGACAGAAGACAGAGATAATACATATTATAATAGAGCCCCGCCCTAATCGGGCATTACGTTGTACATGTAGCCATCGCCGCTTTTGAGTTCGATAAAAGGGCCACTCCCTCCCCCCAATCCGTCCCTCTCTATCTACTGTCACTCCCTGTGGTTGTTATCCCCTTCTAACCAACAAGTTTTTATTATGGTATGTACATTCCCTGTTACCTAAATGTCCATAGCTGTAAATTTTAACTGTCGCCTACAAGCCCACCCCAGCTACCAGCATCTCTAATCGTAATCCCCGTCACCCAAAAGCATATAATTGCAAATCTTAACGACTGCCTTTAACTGCCAATCGGCCTTACCAACATCTACAACCCCAATCTCCACAATTGACGTCTACAACCTTACTCTTTTTTACTTAACACGGGAATTCCTATTGCTGACTCGTGTCTCTTCCCGCCCCGCGGCAACAAACACGGCTCATACCCCGCAAAATACTAAGCCCCAAAAACCACCGAACCTGTCATTCCTATCATTCAACGGTGGCGGCGGCCCAGCCACGGCACGCGCACGATAATAGGCACTTGCAACAGGTAGTTCCGGAAAACCTCGGCACTATGATCAGAAGTACACGACTCGACTTGAACAAAAAAAATGGCTCCTACACACCCCGTAACTACATCATCGATCCGATCCTCCAACAAATCCACATGCAACTTCTTAGAACGGCACAACCCCCGTTCGGCCTAGGCGGGAAACAGCCCTACAGCCGAGGAAGAAGATGAACGGCGGCACCCCCCGAAGCACCCTAGACCTTAACAAACATCCTACACCCATAGCCCCTAGGGCCCTAGGCTAGCCGTCTAGGGGCCCCGTCCGTCCTAACTCTAGAGCGATCCATCGCCAGATTAACATGCGCCGGTCATCCCAAAACACTTCAAACTCCGCTCTTTTCTCCCCTCCGTTTCAGCTATACCATTTGCAACCCTCCATCCCGAATCCACACTCCCGTCCCCGTTAGAAAGTCACATGATAAACATGTGCGTACGCAGATCGCCGTTAGAAGTGTTATCGGTTTCGATTTTGTCTGTGATTGAAATAACAAGGACCTCGCTCTCGTGCCCGCGCCTGGACCTGGAGATCCTACTATAGCTCCCCGCCTGCGTCGCAACGCTAATAACCCATACATCGCATCGGTCAATCGATCAATCGATCGCCCAGTTACGATCGACTCAATAGACGATAATGCGATGCGATACGATACGATACAACACGATACGGTACAATACAATACGATACGATATAAAACGATATAATACGATACGATACGATACGACAACATAGCTTGACAGAAATCGTGGCCGTGGTGAATTTTTATCATGTCGCATCAGTACAGCTTATACCCGACCTCAAGCTCCGCGAAGACAGGAGCGATGGCACCGCCGCTAACGCCGACGAGTCTGTCAACGAGGGGGAGGTCGAGCACGAGTACAAGCTCCTTGAGCTTCCGTAAGGGGAGTGTCGGTGGGAGTAAGAGGGAGAGTAAGGATAGTAAGGCGAGTAAGTCGAGTAAGGCGAGTGTGGCGTCGAGGAAAGATTGGTTGGAGATGCCGTTGCCGGTGGGGGTTACGATTAGGGGGAGAGGTATGTGGCGTTTTATTTTATTTGCTTCTTTTCTGCTGCCTTTGCTTTCGTTCCTATACCCAGCACGCGATCAATTGCCCGAATTGACTTGTTCAATTCCTGTCTCCCCTTACCTCCTGCATTTCCACAGCTCGCATCCAATTGACTCGATCTCATCCATTCGATTCCCCGCCAATACCCCCACCATTCCCGTTATAACACACCCACGATTACCCCCCCAACGCTCCATACCAAAACCAGGAACCCCACACTAACAACAATCCCCCCCTACAGAACACGTCCCCCAAGCCGTCGGCCTCCTCGCCCCCGCCTTCGTAGATAACCCTCTCAACACCTACCTCCTCAACACCCTAGACCCCGTCGATCGGCGAGCCTACCTCCCTAAATACTTCCACGCGCTCCTCACGCAAGCAACACTAAACGGAGGGTACATATTCGAGCACTCGAACTGGGAGAGCGTCGCGATTGTCCTCCCACCCGGGTGCGGTGTCGGGAACCCGTTTACGCTCCTGCAATCGGGGCTGGTAGGTCTGGCAAGGAAAGTCGGCTTAGTATGTGTTAAGCGGATGCTGGGGGAGTTTGAGGGGGCGGCGAAGAAGGCGAGGAAAAAGGGGTTGGCGAAGGGGGAGGTGCCTTATTATGTGTTTTTTATTGGGACGCGGGCGGATCGTCAGGGACAGGGGTTGGGGAGTACGTTGTTGACGGAAGTGTGCGAGAGGGCAGGGAGGGAGGGGAGGAGTGTGTGGATAGAGTCTACGTCAAGTGGGAGTAGGAGGTTGTTTCTACGGATGGGGTTTGTGGAAGTGGAGGAGGTGGCGCTGGGGAAGGGGAAGGTGGGGGAGGCGGGGTATGGCCAGATTGGCGGGCCCGGGGTGACGTTGTGGCCTATGGTTTGGAGAAAAGGGGGCGGGGAGGGGGAGGGGGGAGGTGAGGGGAGTGTGGATGAGGTGGTTAAGTTGAATGAGTTGGGAATGGCTTATTAGGATGGTGGGATCGGTCGGTTTAGCTGGTTGTAAGGGCCTTGGGTTTCGGAATGGATTAGGGTCTTAGAATTCGAATAGATTAGGGTCCGGGATTCGGACCTGCTTAGGGGGGGTTAACAGCATAGGGGGTTTCGGGGTGTCTTGGGTGTCCATTCTTGGTAGCGGGTAGGCCGGCAGTGCCCTTGGAACCAATCTTCCTTTCTATTTGGCAAGTTTGTCTTGTCTGTTGTTCTCGTTCAACGCCCCAGAGAGGGTGTAGGAATGTGTTTTACAATATGTGGTAGAGTTCTTACCATCCTTTATTTCTCATTTGATACCACAAAGCTGTTAATACTATAATATTTTATTCTGTTGTAGAGCCAATGAAGCCACTCGATATTTTACATAAGGTTAATGGATGTGTTTTGATATTCCATCTAGTATAAGCTTAATTATATCCGAAAATATGAAGGTTCCTACCACTATACCACTTTTCGTCTTTTTCGCACTATAGCGCTGCCATGACCCCGATTACCACAGCCAGTAGTCCACCTGCCGCCTTCACCCCCGCAGCACCATTAGTAGACGACGGCGAGGGCGGGTTCGTCGAACTTGCACTCCCACCGGTAGGCGAGTTCGTCGAGCTTGTACCCCCGCCGCCTCCAGAACCAGCCTCCGTAGTTCCGGTAGGCGTATACCGTATCTCGTCAGTATTCGTATACTTTGTCAATCGCGCTGTAGCACTTCCCGTGATCTGGCCAGCAATAGGCGCCGTTGCGCCGGTCCAGTAATTTGAAATAGCGGTATCGTTTGGGAAGCGGTCACTTATGATAGTTGCATCTTTAGACAAGGGTCCCGCTGTACTAGTGCGGAGGTTTGTGTATGGCATCGTAATGGGGGTAGCGCTGCATTCAGCGCTGCTGAGGCTGCTGATCTCGCTCAACGCCTTGTCACGGGGGGAGTCGGCGTCAAAAAAGCCATGCGCATAGTAGCACTCTTTGCAGCCGAGGAGTGCTGCGAAGTAGTTGCCGCCGCAGAGGCACTGCTGCTCAGCTAGGAAATCGATTTCGGTGGTGCCATTGGAAAAGCAGGCAGTAGACAGATGCGACACTTGTTCGCAGGGGAACGGGGAGTGGGCCGTGGCACGAAACTGACGGTACGCCGGAGTTCCTTCAGTCCGGAGCCTGGGAAGGCACATGTCGGCAAGATATATTTCATTCTTGATGTCTTCGGGACCGTCCAAAACAGCCAGGGTAAGGGGCGTCAGGAGCGCAAGGGCGAGAGAGATTGAAAGCATGGTATATAGTGTTACAAACGAAGTTCGGCGGTGCAGATTGAATGGCGATATGTAGAAAGAGAGGAAATGCCCTCGCCTTTATGTACGCCGCTATATTTCCTTCGCAATCTTTATCATAATGGACGTGGTCAGTATTGCTGGCAGCTGCGGTAGCCGTGCATGTACATGAACAGCCGCGCTAGCATTTAATTTTCAATTGTATTTTTATTCTAACTGTGAGTGGCAGGTGTCAAGTCCTGTTGCCTGACAACGCGGAACGTGCAAGGGGTCACGCCTCCGCGGTGTGGCTGTGGTCTGTTTAAACGCCAATCTGAAGAGATGCACTACACAACCACACCGCGTAAATTCCCACCATCTCCACAGGTTGCCGCCGTCATGGGCGGGACGACATGTGAACGTCTTGCGTCAAGGCCTTCTCATTGGATGTCTGTTTTGGCAGAGGGTTCTCACTGCAGACGGATGTGGCTGAGCACATAAGGAGGCGCTTTCGATCCTTCGAACGCCGAACTACTCTTTCTTCGTGCTTTATGTTGGCAAAACACAAGTTGTGAATTGGTTCCTTAAGTTACAAATTTGCCGTATTTTGTGTGGCCTTGATAGTTTTTTGGGGTAAGTAGATAGACATGCTCTGGTATACTAGATAGACATACAGCACACAGCCAATCTGGACTGCGAGTCGTCGCTGGCGCAAAATAGGTATGGATTGGGTTTCCTGTTGGTTTTATTTCGTCTTCCTGTTTTTGCGTTCCTTGCTTCTTTGGAGTTCCGCGTTCCAAGGAATGTCGTGTTGCGTATCCAGTTATAATCCCCAGGCAGTCTACCCAACCACTAACTATCAATATAAATATCAATATTACCAAGACCCCGAGGGCCGCCAAAAATGCCACTCACCCTACTCACTCTCCCCGCCGAAATACGTTACCTGATCTGGGACTACTGTCTCGTCTCTCCCACCCGTCGCGTCCTCCCTGTCCACTACCCTAACACCTCTGAATCTTCATCTCCCGTAAGATGGGAAGCCCCTCCCGTCCCGGTTTACCCCATGGACAGAAAACTATATGATCCCAGCCGCACTGCCCTCGGTCGAATCATGCACCTCGTCCCCTGCGCTCTAACAACCGCCACCATGCTGTCCTCATCTCTCCCTCCACTCTACCGCAGCCTGCCTCTCGTCAACCGCCAACTCTACTCCGAGACCTCCACCCGTTTCTGGAGCGCTAACACACTCGTCCTCTGCGACATCGCCGCGGGGAAGGAGGTGCTCGCGTACCTTGGCAAGACTAACCTGCACGTGCAGCGCGTCGAGTTGACGATTGGGAGTCTGCGGGGCCGGATGCAGGTCTATTTTATGAATGATTCTGTTCGTGAGCTCCGGCAGTTGGCGCAGGGAGGGACGCTGAGGAAGCTGAAACTTGTATATGTGGATGGCGGTACTTATAATCGGATTGCGTTTGGGTTTTCGAGGAAGGCGCTTATGACTAATGATACTGACTGGGGACCATGTGAGAGGGAGCTTGTGTGGGAGGAGGATAAGATGAAGACAGATCGGTTGAGGGAGGTGTTAGCGACGCGGTGGGGGTTGGAGGGGGGGTAGAGGAGAGATGGGGAAAAGATAATACTACAGATGAGGACTGGGAGCCTATCAAGCCGAAGCAGTTGGGGATGGTGGGACAGGTGGTGACTTAAGAAACGACTCGGAATGATAACCAGAATATTAGCAATTGGAATTCTAAAAATCTTCTTGAACATTGAAAACCATAAGCCAGTCACCAGCTATACCTCGGTGGCCCTTCACCCACAACCTCCCACCATGAACCTCCCTCAGGATCTCCGCTGGTGCACCAGTCTCCCCTGAACCCAAACAGCCAAAGTGTTTCTATCGTCCCCATTAAACACCCATTTCGCCAGCTTATTCTCCCAGCTCTCCCACCCAAAGATATCCACCGGCCCCCC
>LMYD01000561.1:0-12022 GCA_001630595.1 Pseudogymnoascus sp. BL308 | reverse complement strand
CCCTCCCCTACCAACTCCACCGCGCCCCGCCGCCGCTGGAGCATCCTGGGCAAAATAAACCCATTCATAGGCGACCCTAATTCACCGCCTCAACCCACAACCCTCGAAGCCGCCCGTCTCGCCACGGCAGCCTCGCGCTCCCCATCCTCCTCCTTCTCCCCACCCCCCGCCCCCGCACCCGAACCACCTACCCCAACCTACCGCGCCTTCTCCTTCCGCTTCTCCCTCGAGTGGCACGGCGGACACCTCCAAAGCGCCTCGGACCGGCGCATCTTCGGGCGCGACCGCGTCCTCGGCGTGCCGCGGCTGCCTGGGGCCGCGCAGACCTTCTTGCTGGAGACGGTAGAGGGTGCCGCGGATGAGGTCCCTGGTGTGCAGGGCGGATTGAGGTATGCCGGCAGAGCGCTGGCGGAGTGGGAGATGGTTGCCAGGGAGCTGGAGGGGTTTGTGGAGAGGAGGTTTGGAGAGGGAGTTCCCAATCTTGGGGCCGTGGAGGTGCCTGAGTTGAGGGCTGAGGGGAGGAGGTGGTGAGTGATGTCTCGGAACGGAAAACAGAACGGACGAGAGGACGAGAGGAGCAGGATGGGAGTGCAGGTCCTGTCGAGCTGCTCGTCGTTGTTATGAACATTTCTTTGTATTTGTGGAGAGGATCTCTTGTGCTTTTTCCATCGCACCGGCGTCTCATAATCTTGCCGCGGAACATCGTTGCCTTTTTTTTTGGTTTGTTTATACCGCGGACAGGCTTGGATGAGCTGTCATCATTTTCATGCAATGGGGAGTTTGGGAATGGACTTATATAATGCCTTTAGGGCGCCCGAAAAAGGGTTGGAAATGGAACACAGTGGAGTGGGAATTAACTACACACATACAAAGGAGTATATACCTAGATTCGGAATACCATATTTGTTTTTCAGACAAGAGCAACACACAGGACGTTTTTGGATTTCAAAGTCTGGCATTTGTGTTTGTAGCCCGTGAAGCTCAAACTTGTCATCTCAGACTTAGCATTATCATTCCATCAATGGAGCAAATAGTACAGTGTGGGCACCGCCACCTCGCGCCCCCAATTTTCCCATGGCGCGCGGTCCAGAAGAGCCCTCAGCCCCCATTCCGTTTGCTCCCTAGTAATTACAGAAGTGATAAAACCAGCAGCCAGCAAAAAACGCCACATGTGATGTACGCCATCAGAAAACCCCCCCAAAGCCTTCCAACACAACAGCCGTGCCTACTCCTCCACTTCACCCTCCTCGCTCTCCTCATCCTTGTCCCCGGATTTAATCCGCTTCGACTCCCTCTCCCCAGTATCCGTATCGACTACGCTCTCCTTCCGCTTCGGCGGCACGCCCTCTATCGACGCTATCGCCTCATCCCCACGCTCATGCGTCGCGGGGTCATTAGCAGCACTCTTCAGCACCGCGTCATCATCCCCTGCGCCCGTCGTCCTTTCAATCGGAGACCTCGACCTCTGCCTCTGCGCACCCTCTCTCTCCTCCCCCCCATCCCCACCCCTCTCCTTCACACTCTCTGGTGTCTCTCCACCCCTCTCCCTCGTCGCCTCCAGCTCCCCTGCACTCCCTCCCGGACTGCCCTCCAGCGGTAAATCGGTCCTCCCCAAAGGATTCTCTGCGTAAAACTCCTGCACAACCGCAACCGCCTCTCCGATCTTCTCTTCATCCCCCCCTGCCCGTTCCCACCACGGCCTTCCCCCTTCATCGGATATCTTCTCCCCATTATACCTCGCCGCAAAATACACCGCCGCGACCGCCACATCGCGCGGTCCCATCCTCAAACACAACGTCGTCATCTGACTATCATTCAAGAACGCCCAAGCGATATTCCTGAGGGCTTTATCATGGTCCAGCCCCAGCTGCTGCAGAAGTCTCTGGAGATGTGTGTAGGGACTCTCGAGCACGACGTCGAAGGTGAGCAGCTCGAGCATTGTCTCTTCGTAGAGCAGGATCGAGTCCTTCCACCGCCAGAACTCTTTGCTCTGCTCGTCGATGACAAGGTTCGCGTTCTTCTGCGCCACTTTGGCGACGGCGATGACGATTTCCTTGGTCTTGCGGCAGTTTTCTTCGGCTTTGGTGGCGAGGAAGAGGCTGGTGGCTGCAATATTCTATAAAAAAAAAGTCCCCATTAGCACATATTCACCTACTTCATCACCCCTCCCCCCTCAAGCCCTTTGACCGCAGCAAGATCAAGGTTCAAATAAACTCACATAATGATGCACCCCCCTCTCCCCCACCATCCCAACCCTCATATAAAACCTCTGAAAAAACACCGCCGCACTCCCCAACGTCACCTGCGGCACCTTGAGCAGCATCCCCGCCTGCACAATGAAATTGACGCCCTTCGCGCGCCTCGCCCGCTCCTCCGCCGGCGTCAGCCCCGCCGCCACGCTCGGCGAATTCGCTATCGCCGACGCGCTGAAGAGCCATTGCGAGTTCGCCATCGTCGTCGGTCTGTTGGTTGGTATTGTCGGCACCGCGGGCGCGGGGGAGGGAGAGGGTGAGGGGTGAGAGGGGGGGGAGGGCGCGGCGGGCGGGATGGGGCGCGTGGGCGCGCTGCTGCTGCTGCTGCTGGAGGTGGTGGCGGTGCCGTTGCTGGTGCTGGTGAGGGTGGTGGGAGGGTGGTAGGGCGGGGGGTGGTAGGGCGCGTGCACGGCGGTGGAGGACATGGGCGGTTTGTGAGGTGGTGGTGGTGGTGGTGGTGGTGGATGGGTAATAGGTCGTTTGGGGTTGATTGAGCGCAGTGGCCGCGAGGTGGTGTGTGAGCTTTGGGAGAGCTGCCGCGGGTTGGGGTGGTTGAGGTACGGGCGGGTGGTGAGGACGGGTGTGCAGTTTTGTTATCTTATCGTGGGGTTTTTTGGAGGCTTGGGCGGTGGGTTTGAGGAACTGACTGTCACTTTGAATGTGGTTAGAGAGGAAGGATGTAATAAAGGTTTGGAATCACTCAGCTCAATACCGATTTGATTCATTTTGAAAGGCCAGTTTCTCAGAAGTCAAACTGAAAGGACCTTTTGCGACAGCTTCAACTTCAGATATAAGTTCGTAGCCCCACAGTAGTTATCACCGAAGTTATCACAACATGACTTAAAATTCAACTCATCTGTGGTAAGAATATTTTTTGTCTCCAGTATATCTATACTGTGTAGCCTATGGGTCTGTGGGTATTTATGAATCTATATACAATAAGAAACCCCAATTCGTTCAAAAGAAAAATCCCCCATCCAATGAACCCTACTAGCCAAAGAAATAAGTTCTCATAGAGCCGAGACATGTCTTCGTCCAACGTCCAAACGACGTGGCGGTGTGAACGCCCGATCAACCATCATCCAACCTCTTTTCCATAAACAAGGCAGGTTTAAAAAAAAAGCATTCAATCATCAAAGCAACTTTTCCTTCCCTTCATTTCTTCATCGTCTTTTCTTCCTTTACTCCACCGCCGAAACCGACTGGTTGCCAGTAACGGGGTTCATGGAATCGCTCCAGTTGAGCTTGAAGTCCTCACCGAGCTCCTTCTTTAGCGCCGTCGTCACAGCCTCGAGCACATTGTTGAACACGCCAAAGTTGGCCGGGTTCTCCTTGTCGTTGTCCCCGCCCTGGAACACACCGGTGCGAACCAGACACGTGTTCCAGCCGTACATGTTACCGCCCACGATATCAGACTGCGGGTTATCGCCAATCATGTAGACGTTCTTTGGCAGACGCTCCTCGTTGTGGATCGTCTCCATCCACGAGCTCATCACCTCGTCAGCGTACTTGTACGTCGCCAGCTCGGGCTTGCCGTACACGACACGCTCGAGCTCGTGCCCGGTGATGGACTTGTAGATGGCCTCGAGGGCGATGCGGAAGGTTCCCTGCGACATGCGGGGGATGGGGTACTCGGTAGGGCAGAGAACGTCGCCCTGGGAGAAGTAGACGGGGATGCGGTTTGCGAGGGGGTCCTTGGCCTTGGTGCCCAGCACGCCGTCCTCGGAGAGGAGGAGGTCGATCATGATCTGCAGATCGGTGGCGTAGTCGCGGGAGTCGGAGAAGACGAGGATGGCGTCGAACTTGACCTTGCTGAAGTCCCTCGGGGCGGAGGTGGCGCGCTGCTCCTCGGTGAAGAATTCCTTGAGGGGGGAGATCTCGGGGTTGGCGGCGTAGATGTCGTTGGGGACCACGATGTCCTTGAAGCCGTACAGCTTGGCGACCTCGCGGCACTTGTACTTCTCGCCTCCCACAACGAGGACAGTCTCGTAGTACTCAGCCAGGGCCGACATGGGCGTGTGCGCCTGGATGAACTGCTCGGTTGAGATGGGCACGCCGAGGATCTGCGACAGCTGGTCGCAGCGCTGGCTCTCGATCTTTCCGCTGCCGTTGGTGAGGAAGATGTGCGGGATCTTGATGCCGAGCTCGTTGTCGCCGTTGAGGATCTCGAGCGCGCGGCGGCCCTCGGGGATCAGACGATCACCGTGCACGAGGACACCGTCAATGTCAAACGCGAACGCCATGTCCTTTGCCGCCTTCGTCTTGACCGACGACATGTCCTGCAGCTGCGAGGCGATGATCTCGCGCGTGGGCTGGATGGGAGGCATGCCGGGGCGGATGTTAGCGGCCGCCATGGCGTCCTCGATGTTGATGCTCGAGGACAGGCGGGACTGCCTCTTGGAGCGGGGGATGGGGAGGGAGGTGCCGAAGCTGTTGCGGGAGCCGCGGCGGTCCCGCGAGGAAGGGGCGTTGCTGAGGGGGTGCATGAGCTCGTCGGTGTCGGCGAAGGGGGAGCTCGACATGGGGACCTCGATGGTGTTGCGCTCGGGGTTGCCCTCACCCTCGGGCACGGAGAGCATGCGGCGGAAGATGGGGCGGTCGACGTTCCTCTCGGGCGTCTTGTCCGCGGAGGCCTGCTTGGCTTGGGATGTGGTGGCACCTGGCATCTTGAGAGATTTGGTGGTGGTGGTGGGGGTGGTTTCTGGATGTGATAAGAGGGAAGACAAAACGCTTTTGTTTTGTGTTGGGTGAATGAATGAGGTATGAGGAGTGATGGGTGATGAGAGAGCTTTTTAGTGTTTGAGCTCAAGGTGTATGACAGACGCAATGATCCAAAAGACCGGTATTTACGAGTGACAGAATGTGTGGGTGAGAAAGTGGGATGACGAAAGGATGGGGCAATGGGGGAACGGGAGGGCATATATACGGTCAGGTCTTTCGATTTTGGACTGGTTCGAGATACAACATGCCACCACTACCAGATACTACCCGGCTTACCATACGAGTTCGCCGCCCCGGTGAGCCCGTTATGAAAAATTGAGATATCTAGATTATGGATCCCCCTTCCCCTTCGGCACCAAACAGCTAATGGTTACGACGCTGTAGACGCATGGTTCTAAGCGGTATAAGAAAGGCGAATGGAGCACCCCCCTGCAAAGCCTTGACTTTCCGAAACGACTTGGGCAGCAAGGGCTCCAGTATTTGGCCGACGGACCCGGAGAAGGAGAAGAAAGAGAAGATAGTAGAAGGCGAGTTGACCATTGTTTGGCCATCTCAATGCAACGGAGTGGGCATTGGCGGCCTTCGAAGGGATAAGATGGATACCGATACGCCATGTATGGAGAGGGTATGGAGATAGCGAGATGTATGTGGATGAGAGGCACCGTCATACGTCGGGAGGAATCGCGGTTGGATGTGATGATGCGTGCATTGATGTACCGGGTACTACTTAGTTCGTACCTAGTGGGATGCAGCCGCGGAGTGTTGGATGGGGGTGGGATGGGTAGGAGAGGGCGGGCGGCGGCTTGTGAGTGGACGGCGAGCTGTAAGGGACAGGCGAGTGGACGGTGAGTGGCCGGCGAGTGGTTGTAAACAGAGAGGAAGTGGACTGTTCTGCCTGTAGTGGTTGTCGTGGTTGCAGTGGTTGCAGTTACATATTGGCGGAGGCGGAGCATAAAAATGGGACTTTGATGGAGACTGATAGAGAGACGTTTCGTGGAGAACGCACATCATTCCAGTAGTCTAGCAATCTAGTTGATGGGGTGCGGATTATAATGGCTCATTAACATAGTCCATACATGCGTTGGTGTATTGTTAGCTAGGATATGATTTCTCATTTGCCGCCGTCGCCGAATACACACCATAAACGCCGCGGAGACAGTTCTCGAATAACAGCTAAAACAACTCCCAAGCATTCCTAGAGTACATGGTAAAAAGGTAGGTGTACCTGCGTCGGTACATCTCACGGTACTACCAGATCTAAGAAAATTTAACTTTTTTCCGCGGCGACGATTGGACGAGGGAGACAAGAAGAGGCTGAACGGCAGGACGGTGGCGTTATGTCATAGGCCGTTATCTTAAAACCCTAGCGTGGGTGAGAGCGAAGAACGTGTGGAGACTATGATGTCATTTTCACGATCCACGCATTTTACTATTTTTCTACTAGTAGCTGGGCTGAAGGAGACTAAGGTACTGTATAGTAGCAAAGACCCATAGTAATGGTAATGGTAGTGGTGCTAGTAGTTGCTAGTAGTTGCTAGTAGTGCTAGTCGTAGTCAAGCAGACCAAGCAGAGCCAAGCATGTAAGGCTGGCGAGTGAGAGAGAGCGTGCGTACATGCATACGTGCATACCTCGTAGGCTACGCTGCTCAGATCTTCTTAATACGATGATACGACTGGGCGAAGGCGACGGCAAAGTAAATGAAGTAGATGAGGTAGATGCGAACGGGCCGTTATTCGGGCTTGGCGTGACCGTGTTGTTATTACATACATAATACTGTACATTACTTTTCTAGACTAGATACTACAGATCTCAGTACTACCATGCTAACCAGACTAATAACACTATCCATACTAACCACACTACCATTGTACTACCACAGTATTGATTGCCATATTGCCATATTGCTATACTGCCATAGTTTGGTACGGTGTGGTGTGCGTGTACGGTGTGCGTGTACTTACTTACCGCCGTAGAGCTGTAGATAGTAGGAGCAACAGAGCTGTATACCGACTCTACTACTGACCTGACTCGTCCAACCTGCACTCAGGTCACTACTTCCGCCGTCTTCTCGTCCAGAGCAGTACTCTCCTATCGGTACTCCAGCACGGCAATTACTGCGAGCTCTACAAGTATTACAGGTACACCCTTACTCTATTCTTACATACTATGATGAATCCGAGCACTATGTATTCATTCAATATAACTATGTATTCATTCAATATAGCCTATAGCCTATAGCCTGTGAAGTCCAAAAGCAGAACACTATGACAAGGAAGACTGTGAGGACCGGGAAGAGACCAGGAAAGTCTACCAGGAAGACTCTGCTACATATCTGATAATATAATAAAAACTAAATTTCTGTAAAATACATACCCAATACATCCAATCTCTCTCTCTCTCAACAATTCTCGCACTTTCCAAGATCATCCATCATCGCCCGCCTCCCCATGCCTCCCCTCCGACTCCCCCTCCGGTTCCCCCCCTTGCATCCTCGTCTGCGCTCCTGCCCCTCCAAATATATTGCCCCCCCCACCCCGCGATTGACATCATCCCTCTTCACCCACTCCTGCAACCCCCAACCCCTCCTCTCCTCCACCACAAAACGAACACAACTACCAACACCACCACCACCACCACAACAACAACAACCACCCTCACGAAAAACCTACACAACCACCAAACCACCCACCATGGCCGTCTCCTCCCCCCTCATCAAGCTCAACAGCGGCGCCTCCATGCCCGCCCTCGGCTTCGGCACCTTCGCCTCCGTCGGTTCCCCAGGTGAGACTCACCGCGCCGTCGTCGCCGCCCTGTCCGCGGGCTACCGCCACCTGGACTGCGCGTGGTTCTACCAGAACGAAGACGAGGTCGGCACGGGCATCAAGGAGTTCCTCGACGCGCACAAGGACGTCAAGCGCGAGGACCTGTTTGTCTGCACAAAGGTGTGGCAGCACCTGCATGCGCCTGAGGACGTGCAGTGGAGCATCAATGATTCGTTGAAGAAGCTGCAGCTCGAGTATGTGGATTTGTATCTCATTCACTGGCCGTTTGCTGCGGAGAAGAATGAGGATCACAGTGTTAAGATTGGTCCGGATGGAAAGGTAAGCTACCCCCTTCCCCTACCAGCAATTGAATAGACTCAAAATACTAACACACCTTCAGTACATCATCAACAAAGCCCTCACTGAAGACCCCACCCCCACCTGGCGCGCAATGGAATCCCTCGTCACGAGCGGAAAAGCCAAATCCATCGGCGTCTCCAACTACACCATCGCGGGGCTGAAGCAGCTCCTCTCCCTCGCCAAGATCCCGCCCGCAGTGAACCAGATCGAGATCCACCCCTTCCTCCCCAACCAAGAGCTCATCGACTTCTGCCGCTCCGTCGACGTCGTGCCCGTCGCCTACTCGCCCCTGGGTTCGCAGGACCAGGTCCCCGGGACCGGGGAGAAGGTCGCGACGAACAAGGATCTGATCGCCGTGGCGGAGAAGAACGGAGTTAGTCTCGCGCAGGTGCTGATTGCGTGGGGGATTAGGAGGGGGTACGCTGTGCTGCCGAAGAGTAGCAATGAGGGCAGGATTAAGAGTAATGCGCAGCTGATTACGTTGAGTGATGAGGACTTTGAGGCGGTGAATAAGGTGGCTGATAGCAGGAAGACGAGGTTTGTGAATATGAAGGATACGTTTGGGTATAATGTGTGGCCCGAGGAGAAGTAGAGGGGAGGGGAGGTTTGGGAAGATTACCCGTAAGAGAGGGGGGTTCTAAGAAGGAACTGGCTCTACATAGATCGAAATAGCTCGAATTAAAATAAATGGTTTTAAAATAGGGCTGCTTACATCTTTACATCGACGAGTGAGCATGCCAGACACGGATGTCCACCAGTCTCACAGAATTCACAGTCCCTCTTATGCAGCACTCCTCCAGGCAAGCTCAAATTCGCACCAAACGACCGAGTATATAGCCAAGACCATTCAGCTCCGTTTTGGCGCGGACACGCATCCATGTNTCCCAAGCACAGTAATTAATTACCACAGCATTTTCTTCCGCTATTATTGGCTTCTTAATGGTCAAGCGAATTACTCGAGCTGCCCATATTAATACGGAGGTTGAGGTGAGAAAATGTGTGCTGCTGCAGTCCGTGCATTGCCAGCACAGCAAACTGAAACTGGCCCTGCGCTGCTCCGATTATCACCCAGCGAACCCGTTATCAGAGACCCTGCATCAACAAAGGACCCCCAGATTTTCTGCTCTGCCAGCGAACTTCAAATTCACACCGCATATCCACTGACCGCCAGAACTCCGCATCTCCGGAATTCTTTTGACAATTTACGGTTCCGCGAATTGGATTTGCTGGCTCTTTGAATAACTATAGGAGCGACTGATTATTGCGACAGGGATTTGTTTTTTTTTTAGTTGGGGTTGGCAGCTCGTTTACGCAGGTTGCTTGGTGGTGATAATTGAGGTGGTTGGCAAGACGAGAAGGCAAAGAGGTGGCTGGGAACGTATAATACCAACGCAACCACATCTTCCATTTTAAGTTCCTCCCTTATCTCCCCTATCCTCACCCTGAAATTCTGGACTGTTCTATTCCTTCACTA
The DNA here is from genome assembly GCA_001630595.1 of Pseudogymnoascus sp. BL308. NCBI lineage: Eukaryota > Fungi > Ascomycota > Leotiomycetes > Thelebolales > Thelebolaceae > Pseudogymnoascus > Pseudogymnoascus sp. BL308. The sequence goes on along the minus strand of LMYD01000561.1, from coordinate 2,452 downwards.
ACTCGAATAATTCCGCATTTTCATGTCGGTTTAGAAAAACGAGAAGGGTTGACGACTGCGATACACGACGAAATCGCGATACCTTGGCGGATTTCGACGGGATATTTTACGGTTGTACGAGGGGACTGAAACGATCGATTACGTCAATTACGAATCCGGCTTGAGGAGAGAGAAGACAAAACCCCCTACGAAGCTCTAGAAGCTGGGGCGAGGCAGCTCGACTTATCCTCCCTCACCACCACCCATCAACCATCAAGATGCATCTCCCAACGACAACCCTCCTCCTCACCCTCACCCTCCTCACCCCCTCCGCCCTAGCCGGCCCCTACCCCCGCAACGCAGGCCACGACTACGCCGGCTCCGGCTTCCTCATGCCCCGCCAATGCGACTCCTACTGCGGCTTCGGCGACGCCTACTGCTGCTCCTCCGGCCAAGTCTGCACCACCGACGCCGCCAACGTAGCCGCCTGCGTCGCCCCGACTGCCGGTTCCGGTAGCGGCGGCGGCAGCGGCGGTAACGACGGCAGCTGGAACTACTACACCACCACCATCGTCGACTCCATCGAAACCACCCGCGTGGTAACAATGTCCTCCTACCTCGGCGCCCCCGCCGCCTCCCAACCCTACGTCGCGCAAAGCACAGCGGTGTGCTACGCCCCCCTCACCTCCTGCGGCACGATCTGCTGCGCCACGAACCAGGTGTGCTATACCAGCGGCCAATGCCGCGCCCGGGAAGACGGCGACGGCAGCGGCGGGACCGTGACAGGCGGTCCGCAGCCCACGGCGCCGGTGAAGGGGACGAGCGTCATCGCTACCACTGTGCCCGTTACCACGACGCAGGGCTTCGTGGCGCCTGTTGAGACGACGGGGGGGGACGCGGATGGTGTGACGAGCGGGCATAAATCCGGGCTCAGCGGCGGGCAGATCGCAGGGATCGTGATCGGTGTCATCGCCGGCATAATCTTCCTCCTCCTCCTCTGTGCGTGCTGCTGTCTCAGCGCCGGCATCAAGGGCGTCTGGCACCTCATCGCGGGGAAGAAGAAGGATAGTCGCCGCGGCTCGAGGACGGAGATTACGGAGACGAGGAGACACTCTACGCGCTATGGGGGCTCGAATGCGTCGAGGCGCGAGACGCATGGGGGATGGTTTGGGGGGGCGGTGCCGAGTAAGAGTGGACGGCATGATGAGAAGCATGGGCATAAGAAGGAGGCTGCGGGGCTGGCGGGCCTGGGCTTGGGGTTGGCGGCGCTGTGGGCGGGGATGAAGTTTAAGAAGGATAGGGAGAAGGATCGGAGGAGGCAGAGTGGGTCGTATTATACGAGTTATACGGAGAGTTATACGGGGACGACGGATAGTGAGTACACCCCATCCATGACCGGGAGAGGAATTCAGCATACTAACAGCATTATAGGTAGCACCAGCTCTGGAGGACGGACGAGGCAATCGAGGCGCTCGAGGTCGAGGAGGTGATGCGGCCTCTTCGTTTTGCTGAGAGCCGAAATCGATAGTGTAGCGCTTTTTTTTATGGCATTTTTTCATGGCTTTGTACGCCGCCGGAGTTTGGGATTGCATGATGAGCACACTTGGCACTTACATAGGAGGATGACGGAGATGGAGATCGAGACGAATGATATATGAGACGAGATCGACTGTATGAATTATGGATGGATAATAAGGATGAGAAAAACGACTTGGGGGAAAGGGAAACCTACTCAACTGTGGATATTCTGAAATTGGAATGATGGGGGATTTGATGATATTGAACATAGCAAAATCAGATACCCGGATGAAATTTGAATCGATATTTCGGATTCAATCTATATTCTTGTCTTGTCTTGTTTGGAGAAGTGATTTGTTTTAACTCGGTAGACTTTGTAAATTGCTAGAGCAGATACAATCACGTGATTATACAAATGTCTTGGCATCTAGCACTACCCTCCCGGTGCACGGCCCAAGGTCTTAGCACAGCCAGCTCCAAGCTCACCTCGATAAGGCACCTCCAACATCAAACCCCAACATCAAACTCTCAACAGCGCCGTCCCCAGCGCTCCCTCTCGAGCCAGAGACTACCACCACCACAGTCACCTCTCACTCACCACCCATCCCACCATCCCTCACCATGTCTCTCGACCCCCCAACCTACCTCTCCTCCCTGCGCAACAACATCCGCGCGCGCCCCATCCCCTGGGACGGCGCCGTGCGCGCTGGCACGATCACAGAGGAGCAGCTAGGACGCATCCGAGCGGTGGATAAGGTGCGGAAGGAGCAGCGGAAGAAGACGGTGGAGGAGGAGGTGGAGGCGTATCGGAGCTTGTTTTTGGGCGGGGAGGGCGAGAGGAGCATTTTGGAGAAGGCGGCGAGGAGGGCGGATGTAGTGCAGTATGTGTTGGTGTTGCTGGGGGATTTGCTTGAGGGTATGTTTGTTTTCTTTCTCACTTTTATTGGCGAGGGAT
>LMYD01000560.1:0-11635 GCA_001630595.1 Pseudogymnoascus sp. BL308 | reverse complement strand
CGCGCGCCAACTCCTCCCTCCACATCGCCGCCGCCCTCGCAGGCGCTTCGCGCCTTAATTTCCCCACTTCGAGGAGGAGTTCCTCTTCTGTGCGTAGTAGTTTCGCGGCGCGGTCGCGGAGGGTCTCGGAGAAGGGTGCGTATTCTTCTATGGTTTCTGGTTCTGCTTCTGTCGCTGCGCTGGCGGGGGCGAGGAGGGCGGAGGAGGGGGAGACGGGGTGGCCGTTTATGAGCGTATTGGGCGCGGCGAGGGAGAATGTCTTGGTTACGTACTGGAGGGGGTGTGTTAGCGACATTTGCTGTCTCTCATGTAGGTGTGCGGGGGAAGGGGCAGAAGGGGGATGGGCAGAAGGGGGAGGGGGGAAGAAGGGGGAAAGAAAGGGGAGGAAACGCACGGAATTCACCAACTCCTCGACTTTCTGGCGGAGCACATCTTCGCCCTCGATCGGGGGGAGGGCGACGTCGATTTTTGCGCCGGCGACGCGTCGCGTGTTGGCGAGGAGGTAGCGCAGGTCGTCTGGTTCTTGGAGCTCGATTTTGCGCTGGTGGTCTGCCATTATGCCTGCAATCGGTGGTGTGTATCGGTGGTGTGTATCGGTGGTGTGTATGGGTGTTTCGACGCCTTGGGGGATTGAGGGGATCGATGATGAGGGGGGGGATATCAGGGTTGCTGGGGTGGGATTGTTTACGCTTGCGCTCGCTGCGGCGGAGTGGGCTTTGGAGGGGCGCTCGATGGGGATTAGTCCCGCGATAAAGGTTGGGGAGGCTTATCGGGGTGGTGATGTGGGACCTGAAACGGTGGGGTGACATTCATGCACGCGAAACGAGTCACCATGTGTCAAGGCTGTGGACATCACATCAGCTCACCGTCTCTTGAGGGAGGAGGTGATGGATCACAATCTTTGAGGTTTGGAAATGTAGAAAAAAAGATAAGTTGCCTTGAGCGTATATAGACCCTCTAAAGTTATTGCCCAACGACGGATTTGTCTCCCAAAAGGATGGAGTGGATAACTAGAAATATGTGGCGCCGTTTCCTCCAGACCTTTGCCAGCTCCAACTAACTCCCTCCATAACCCCATACCCATACCAAATTCCCAACGTCATACTGACCCCTTCATCATCACAAATTATGCTCATAATTTCATAGACCTATGTGCATGCCCTGCCCCCTCCCCTTGCCCCCCTCGCTGTCAAAAAATAAAGAATACCCAGTTATACTCCAAAATGCTTGCTGTCCCCCCCTGTTCCTGGTTCCCAGAATAACATCCATTGTGACAATCCCGCATCACACTACTATGTAACCCGCCCAACATGGTATATGTAAGGTAAGACCCCTTTCCCATCCTACACCGCCGCGGCGCCCCTAGGCTCGAAGCGAACGGATTGTGGCTTTCGTGGCTTTATTGTGGGAACATGTTCTTCATTTCCTCGTCGCTGAGGTTGATTTCGTGGACGGGGTCGCGCTTGCGTTCGATGGATTCGAAGTCGCACTCCATGTAGGATGGGAGGAAGATCTCTGGAGGTGGGGGAGGGAGTCGTTAGCTGGGTGGTTTTGGGGGGGTGATAAGGAGTTTCTTTTTTAATTACCTGGGTTCCATTCGTAGCCTTGGGAGTAGCGGACGCAGGTGATCTGGGGTGTACACGTCAGTAACTGGGGGTGGGGTGGGAGTTGTCGTGGTGGTGGAGCGGGACTCACAAGGCGAGGCGTTCCATCCGGGTCACCGATGTTGATGACGGTGTGCTCTTGCTGAGAGAAGGACGAGCCTAGGTAATCTTGTTAGCCCCATGCTATACAACTGTCGTAATATGAAGTCCTCCATATCCATAAAGCTGTTTCGTGGGCTGACGAGCCGATCACAGCCGCCGGGCTGAATGGTGTAACAACCGGGTGGGAAGACGACTCACTCAGCATGCTGGGCCTTCGATTATGGCCTGCCGACTTGGACGGCGTCGACATCGGGCTCTTCCCCTTCTGCTGGGGGGTCTGGGGCGAGGTGGAATAGCACGAGGACGAGCTCGAGCTGGAACCGACCTTGCCACCCTCGCCGTAGGCCTGGCGGGTGGGGATGGTGATGGATGAGGACATAGCTATGTGCTCAGCTGGAGAAGTTAGGGTGAAGGAAGCATCCAATCTATGATACAGCGAAGCCTTGGCCAGTCTGTGAAAGGCAAAGCAGTAAGTGTTGTCATAAGAAAGAGAGCGAGGGCAGAAGTTGAAAGTTGTAGGTTGGGAAAGAAGGGAAGATGGTTTATGTGGCTGGTGACTTGTGACTGTTGGGTTCAGGTTCCGATGGGATGGGGCTGTAGGCTGGAGGCTGTAGATTGTATCTTTGGGGCGGAGGGGAGGTGAGAGGTACCTTAGCGGATAAGTCAACTCACCTATGACGGGGCTACGGGTGGGCCACGATAGGCTACGGCAGACTACGGCGACGGCGGCCTAATCGCTCGATAACGCTGCGGTAGGCCGTAGGGTTGGCGAGAACACGGCTACGGCGAACGGAACAACAGACTTCGGACACCGGACACCGGACACCGGACACCGGACTTACTCTTCTCCAGTCCCGTCACTGTGCTCTACCTTACATACTATACTACTGTGCACTGCATCCCTGCCAATCATGGCGATTCCCGTAGTCGACATCCAACGAAAGTGAAGCAACATCTCAGACTAAACAACCTCCAAACGCGCCTCATCAACCACCCAACCCAACCTATCATTCACATCCACGACTTGCACAGTGCCCTGCCTCATCACTGCTGCTGGTGTCCATTGTCGATCTCAATAAACAATAACAGCGTCGTCAACGGTATCCTTTCAACACGAGGAGAGCTATGGCGGACGCGGCTGTCGAGAACCCTGCGACACAGGTGTTGCCTCACAGGAAGCAGCTGCCATCGTCCATTCCAAACATCGACTCGTTAGAAGGCCTGGCCACGGATGGGAGCGATGAGTATTCGACGCTGAAGAAGCTTCAGCGGCACCTGGAGTGAGTTTTGTCGCCGTCGTGGAGAGCTCTAGGCAGCATGCTGACGAATCCAGGTATATCCAGCTTCAAGAGGAATACATCAAGGATGAGCAGAGGTAAATTGCCTCCATCGATCCGCAGTGTGTAATACGACTCTAACAGCATACAGGAGTTTAAAGAGAGAGCTGGTCCGGGCACAGGAGGAGATCAAGCGCATCCAGAGCGTGCCTCTTGTTATTGGGCAGTTTATGGAAGCTATAGACCAAAAGTAAGGCATTGATGTCAACTTCCACCATTCAATACTAACCGCGCGAAACAGCACCGGCATCGTACAATCATCAACAGGCTCCAACTATGTCGTACGAATCCTCTCGACCCTCGACCGCGAGAAGCTCAAGCCATCGTCATCCGTCGCCCTCCATCGCCACTCCAACGCCCTTGTCGACATTCTCCCCCCAGAGGCGGACTCCTCCATCGCCATGCTCGGCGCGCACGAGAAGCCCGACATCACATACGCGGACGTGGGAGGTTTAGATATGCAGAAGCAGGAGATCAGAGAGGCTGTTGAGCTCCCTCTGACGCACTTCGATCTCTACAGACAAATTGGTATCGACCCACCGCGCGGTGTGCTGCTTTACGGCCCACCAGGAACTGGAAAGACTATGCTTGTCAAGGCTGTTGCGAACTCTACGACTGCCAACTTCATCCGTGTTGTTGGTTCCGAGTTCGTCCAGAAGTACCTGGGTGAGGGTCCTCGTATGGTCCGCGACGTTTTCCGCATGGCCCGCGAGAACTCCCCGGCAATCATCTTCATTGATGAGATTGACGCCATCGCCACGAAGCGTTTCGACGCCCAGACTGGTGCCGACAGAGAAGTCCAGCGTATCTTGCTTGAGCTGCTCAACCAGATGGATGGTTTCGATCAGACCTCCAACGTCAAGGTCATCATGGCCACCAACAGAGCGGATACCCTTGATCCCGCTCTTCTGAGACCCGGACGTTTGGACAGGAAGATCGAGTTCCCCAACCTGAGGGATAGACGTGAGAGACGCCTGATCTTCACCACCATCGCGAGCAAGATGAGTCTTTCCCCCGAGGTGGATCTCGACAGCCTGATCATCCGCAACGACCCGCTCAGCGGCGCAATCATTGCTGCCATCATGCAGGAGGCTGGGCTGAGGGCGGTCAGGAAGAACAGGTATAATATTATTCAGAGCGATTTGGAGGATGCATACTCGAGCCAGGTCAAGGCTGGGGCGGAGAAGGATAAGTTCGCATTCTACACCTAAACGATCGATGGCATTTGCAATGGAGAATACTGGGCTTGTAATATTAGGAGTAGAGAATGGAATGGCGTGGATATGCAAGACATGGTAATACAAAGCCTCGATGCCCTGGATCCCGTGCTGTGCTTGAATATACACAAGTGAATTGCCAAAACGAGACATCCTGTGACCCATGACCTATGACGGACGGGAGCTTCGTGCGCGCCATTCGACTCGACTCATCTTGTGGAATTTCTTTTATTTCGCAATTAGTGAAGCTTGAAGGTATCAGAAGAAAGTATATCAATTGTCAACCAGTAATTCGGTGATGTTCGGAGGCTTTCGGACCCGAATCCTCTCAACGAGATACCTCAAAAGCTCCTTCATCGGCCTCCACCCCTGCACATCGATAGCATTTTCGCTAATAAATTTAGCGGATTAACACCAACGCGGGGCAGCACTTGGTGGCGGTCAAAAATTTTGGGGTATTTATCGTCATAACCTTTTCGAAGTTAAATCCCAACCGATTTTGCTCCATCTCCTTCTCCCATTTACGATTATCTTTTTAGGATCTGACAAGATCGAATCAATTGTGAAAATGGCTTCTACTACCCAGCCCACATATGCCCTGTCCCAGGCGCACAAGGACGTAAGTTTTGCAGCTATCGGAGTCATAACGGACATGACAGTTGACATCACAATGTAGGCTCTTGAGAAGTCCTTGTTGGAGACCGACCCTGAGATAGCTGCGATCATGGTAAGTCTAATCGAACTCAAATAAACCTCACAATGGCATAATCTAACGCAAAATTCCAGGAGAAAGAGATCCAGAGACAGCGCGAGTCCATCATCCTCATCGCTTCCGAGAACGTCACCTCCCGCGCCGTTTTCGACGCATTGGGATCCCCAATGTCCAACAAGTACTCTGAGGGTTACCCAGGTGCCAGATACTACGGCGGCAACGAGCACATCGATGCCATTGAGTTGACCTGCCAGGCTCGTGCCCTCACGGCCTTCAACTTGGACAAGGCCAAGTGGGGTGTCAACGTGCAGTGCCTCAGTGGCAGCCCTGCCAACCTCCAGGTCTACCAGGCCATCATGAAGCCCCATGACAGACTCATGGGTCTTGATCTCCCCCACGGAGGCCATCTGTCCCACGGTTACCAGACCCCGCAGCGCAAGATCTCTGCCGTCTCCACCTACTTCGAGACCTTCCCTTACCGTGTCAACATTGAGACCGGCATCATCGACTACGAGCAGCTCGAGCAGAATGCCCTCATGTACCGCCCCAAGGTCCTCGTTGCCGGTACCTCGGCCTACTGCCGTCTGATCGACTACAAGCGCATGCGCGAGATCGCCGACAAGGTCGGTGCCTACCTCGTCGTCGACATGGCCCACATCTCCGGTCTCATCGCCGCCGGTGTCATCCCATCTCCCTTCGAGTACGCCGACATCGTCACCACCACCACCCACAAGTCCCTCCGTGGACCCCGTGGTGCCATGATCTTCTTCCGCAGAGGTGTCCGCTCCACCGACGCCAAGACCGGAAAGGACATCCTCTACGACCTCGAGAACCCCATCAACTTCTCCGTCTTCCCCGGCCACCAGGGTGGACCCCACAACCACACCATCACTGCCCTCGCCGTTGCCCTCAAGCAGGCCAACACCCCCGAGTTCAAGCAGTACCAGGAGCAGGTCGTCAAGAACGCCAAGGCCATCGAGGTCGAGCTCAAGCGTCTCGGGTACAAGCTCGTCGCCGACGGAACCGACTCGCACATGGTCCTCATGGACCTCCGCGCACAGTCGCTCGACGGTGCCCGCGTCGAGGCCGTGCTTGAGCAGATCAACATTGCCTGCAACAAGAACGCCATCCCCGGCGACAAGTCGGCGCTCAGCCCCTGCGGTATCCGCATCGGCACCCCCGCCATGACCTCGCGCGGATTCGGCGAGGAGGACTTCAAGAGAGTCGCTAGCTACATTGACCAGACCATCCAGATCTGCAAGGAGACCCAGGCCGCGCTCCCGAAGCCGGACAACAAGCTCAAGGACTTCAGGGCCAAGGTTGCCGGTGGCGAGATTGAGAAGATCAACGCGCTCCGCAAGGAGATTGCTAGCTGGGCTTCTAGCTTCCCGCTCCCAGTTGAGGGATGGAGAGCCGACAAGGCTTAAAAGAGTGTTTGCATTTTAGGGTGTTATGGTTTGGAAAGGGTTAGGGAAAGCTCATCGCATTTTCCGGCTGGGTTGTTTATCGTTGCAGAGCCTGCTTCAACGCAGTTGACATAGAATTGGAATTACTGAAAACATTATGATCATTTGACGTCTTTGATTTGAAGTGCCGTATGTCTGTAGTTGTGGTGGCTTATAATGGCTGTAGTACTATGGCTGTAGCCCACTTATGCTGCTCCAAAAAGTGCATACAGTGTAGACATGTTACCGAAATATAACTCCATCCTCAAAATAAGGATAGCCAAGAGAATTGAACCCAGAATTAATGCGCCCAAGATAAATTCTCATTCCTGAAAGCCTCATCCACTCTTGAAAAGTTCACTGGCCGGGCGGTGAAGACGCTAGTACGTGTTGGGTTAGCGCCACAGAAATGCTAGCGGGCTGCAAATCGCACTGCACGAAAAAAGTTCAAGCTGCGAAGCTGTGATTGAGGTTTTCCACTATCGACCAACTATCACCGACAACCATTGGACCGCAACTCTCAAGAATAATTCTTGTGAGTTTGATAAGGTCTACGACGCCAACTACGGTAGACGCCGAAGACGTTTGCCCACCATGTCCGCCATCGATTACCTGCTCCACGAGAGCTCAGTGGGATATGCGATCTTCCAGGTCGTCCACCAGCCAGAGACTATTGGCAGCAGATTGAAGGAGGTTGAGGCTGCTTCGCAGGATGTCGCCAAGTTCGGCAAGATGGTCAAGCTGGTCAACTTTGCGCCTTACAGGTACAATTGAAATGGATCAATTCTTCAAGAACGAGAAATGCTAACTCTTGATTTACAGAGGTGCGGCCGAGGCCCTTGAGAACGTCAACCTCATCTCTGAGGGTGTCCTGTCCGAATACCTCCGCTCCATCCTCGAGCTGAGTCTCCCCAAAGTCAGCAAGAAGAAGAAGGTCGTTCTCGGTGTCCAGGACAAGGCCCTGGCCGGTAGCATCAAGGCCAACTTCTCCTCGGTCGAGTGCGAGACTGGCGACACCTCCGAGGTTGTCGCCGACCTGCTCCGAGGCCTGAGACTGCACGCCGGAAAGCTGCTGAAGGGTCTCCACGAGGGCGATGTCGAGCGAGCACAGCTCGGTCTCGGCCACGCCTACTCCCGCGCAAAGGTCAAGTTCTCCGTCCAGAAGAACGACAACCACATCATCCAGGCCATTGCCACGCTGGACCACCTCGACAAGGCCGTCAACACATTCTCCATGCGTGTTCGCGAGTGGTACTCGTGGCACTTCCCCGAGCTGATCAAGATCGTCTCGGACAACCACACCTACGCCAAGCTTGCCCTCGCCATCGGCGACAAGAAGTCGCTCAGCGACGAGAAGCTGCACGACATTGCCGCGCTCGTCAACGACGATGCCGACATTGCGCAGGCCATCATCGACGCCGGCAAGGTGTCTATGGGCCAGGACATCTCCGAGGAGGACATGAAGAACGTCTCTGCGTTCGCGAACCGCGTCGTCAAGCTCGCCGAGTACCGCCGCTCGCTCTTCCAGTACCTCACCGACAAGATGGCCATCGTGGCGCCCAACCTGGCGTCGCTGATCGGCGAGGTCGTCGCCGCGCGCCTCATCTCGCACGCGGGCTCCCTCACGAACCTCTCCAAGTACCCCGCGTCGACCGTCCAGATCCTCGGTGCCGAGAAGGCGCTCTTCCGCGCGCTCAAGACCAAGGGCAACACACCCAAGTACGGGCTCATCTACCACTCGAGCTTCATCGGGCGCGCCGGCGCCAAGAACAAGGGCCGCATCTCCAGGTTCCTGGCCAACAAGTGCTCGATCGCGTCGAGGATTGATAACTTCTCCGAGACGCCGTCGACGAAGTTTGGTGAGGCGCTCAAGGCTCAGGTCGAGGAGAGACTCGAGTTCTACGCTACCGGGAAGGCACCAACCAGGAACGAGGAGGCTATGGTACGTTATATCCCCATGTTTTTGGGTCTCGTAAATATTATCAGATATGCTAACACCCCTCGCAGAAGGGAGCCATGGACGCCGTCCTGGGCGACATCCAGATCGACCCCGAGATGGCCGACATTGTCCCCCCCAGTGCCAAGAAGGAGAAGAAGGAGAAGAAGGACAAGAAGGAGAAGAAGAGCAAGGGCGACGACGAGAAGAAGGACAAGAAACGCCGGCGCAGCGAGGCTGCCGACGAGNCTCTCTTGCTACGATTCTTGTACTTTCTCTCTCTCTCTCTCTCTATCTTGTGTTTTTCTCATAACTCGGCGCGGTTCATGAAAGTGGTGGGTGCGCATACAGTTCTAGTTTGTGCATGTTTGGCGTTTGCGGCTCTGTGTAGGCTGGCATCTTTAGGATCTTAGGTGCTTCAAATAAATAACATGTGAAAAGAACTTAAGGGGTGTCTTGCTACCGTGACTGATGTGACTGTCTGTGGCCGCCCATGGCCGCCTCTGGCTGTAACTGTACTATGCTCTTTCAGCGACATAACATATACTAGTTTGACTGATTTTTGTATATCCCCACCTCGTCTCTGTATAAACTACTATAAACAAATGCTCCCATCCCTCCCCCTAAACGCCACGCTTCAATGTCCAAGCCCTAACCCAAGCTATCTGCGCAATCCAGACAACCATCCCTTACGCACCCTCACTACCGAATTCAGCGGTCCACTCCTCGCTGCGCTTGATATCCTCCTGCGACACTGTTGGTCGCGAGCCCTTGACTGCCTTGATGAAGTCCTTGAGCAGGAGCGGCGGCTCGAGGAGAGCATCGCTGTCTACTTCTGTCCATGACATCTCGATTGCGCCCTTGTCGCCAGGGGAGCAGGGTGTCAGCTTCTCTGCGTCATCGACCGTGACCTGCTATTGTTAGACTCTTATTACCACGTAGACTCGACTGAAAAAATCCGACGAGATATAATTAAAGGAGAAAAAAAAGGGGGGAACACACCTTCTTATAATGCGTAGACATCTGGATCTTCCGCACCGGCTGCATCAACGCATCCTGCACCGCCACACTAATATCACTCCCCGAGTACCCCTCACTCAGCTCCCCCAGCTTCCTAAAATCCGCCGGCGTAAGATCACACGGCGTCGTCCCGACCGCCAGCTCAAACATCTTCGTCCTCGCCGGCAGATCGGGCAGCGAGATGTGCACGCGCCGCTGGAAGCGCCGACGAATCGCATTGTCGAGCTGCCACGGGATGTTCGTGGCGCCGAGGACGAGGACGCCCTTGGAGTCCTGGCCGACGCCGTCCATCTGCACCAGCATCTCTGTCTTGATGCGGCGCGAGGCTTCGGATTGGCCTTCGTCGCGGGAGCCGCAGAGGGCGTCGACTTCGTCGATGAAGATGATTGAGGGCTTGTTTTCGCGGGCCATGGCGAAGAGTTGCTTTACCAGTCTGGGTGAGCGAGTCAGTATGTGCTGGGCACAGAGACATGGGTTTGGGGGAGTGCTCACCTTTCCGACTCTCCCATCCACTTGCTCACCAAATCCGAGCTACTAACGCTGAAAAACGTACTATTCGCCTCCGTAGCCACCGCCTTTGCCAGAAACGACTTCCCCGTCCCCGGCGGGCCATACATGAGGATGCCCTTCCACGGCTGCCTCTTCCCCACAAACAGATGCGGGAACTTGATGGGCAGGATGACGGCCTCCTTGAGCGCCTCCTTGGCGCCCTCCAACCCCGCCACATCCTCCCACTTGATATTCGGCTTATCCTGCAAGATGGCGCCCGCGAGGGCATTCCGGAGCTTCTTGTTATCCGCGTCCCCCTCGTCCTCATCCTTCCCCTTCGCCCCCCCGCCGCGCGACGAGCCGTCCGCGCCCATCATGGAGGGCTTCTTGTGTTTGCCCTCCGCGTCGGCGAGGTGCTGCTTCAGCTTCTCGGCGCGCTCCATGTACTCTGAGGCCTTGGCGCGGATCATCTCCTTTGAGCGGGCGTTCTTCTCCCATTTCAGGGCGAGCATGAAGAGCTCGAGGGACTGGTAGTAGAGCTGGTAGGCCTTGTCGTAGTCGCCGTTTGTGTCGGATTCGATGGCTTTTTTGACGACGTCGATGGCGCGCCCGAGGAAGTCGGTGTTGGACATCTTGGGGAGCTGGGGTGGGCGGATGTGGGAGTGGCGAGGAGCGTGGAGTGAGAGGTCGTGGTGCGGTGGAGGAGCCTAGATGAGGGGTTTGGTGGGATGGAATCTGGTGTTGCCTAGACGACCTCGCAAATTCAGTCGATGCAGATGACGAATATCTCTCAGCTTCAGCACACGTAGCTGTCACAAACGCTCGCAGTACGCAATGGGTGCAGATTATCAAATGAAGCAGGCGGGGAGGGGAAGCGCAAAGGCGGGTTTCGTGTGAGCCGTCGTGGTGCCAAACGAGCGCTTGTTGTTCGCCGCTCCAGTGACGCAAGGCCAGCCAGCCGCACCGAAGCGGTTTCGCTTGACACGACCCCACCAAGAAAGGTGCCTCAAAACGCCCCAGGGGTGCAAGCTGTCGTAGAAAGCAAAAAGAGCCTCCTCCGCACACGAATCCCAACACACGACCGAGTTGCAGTTGTATATTTACATAATAAATTCCCATCTCACATACTACAGCTACAGCTACCGCGACCATGGCAGAAGCACAGCAGCGCGCCCAGGCCCTCACGGACGACTACCAAAAGCTCCAAGCTGGTACCTCCCCCTCCTCTCCTCCCCTCCCCCCATCCCTCGCAGACCCCAATCTAACACCCCCCCAGAGCTCCAAACCATCGTCACCGCGCGTCAAAAGCTCGAGAGCCAGCAGCAAGAGAACAAAGGCGTGAAGAAAGTGCGTCTTATCCCTTCCCAGCCGTTTACCCCGGGGCATACTTACGTACTCCGACAATGGGGGATTGGGGGATATTTTGCTAAGTTGTGTGTGGTGATTACAGGAATTCGACTCCCTCGTCGACGAGGCGAATATCTATAAACTCGTCGGGCCGGTGCTGCTTAAGCAGGAGAAGACGGAGGCTGTCATGGCTGTGGATGGACGGTTGGAGTTTATCGATAATGAGATGTATGTCCCCCCGTCTCCCCGCGCCCCCTCTCTTCTAACTGCGCCCTCCCTATCCTTTTAGCTAGGCTGAAGCTAACAAGCGCAGAAAACGCACCGAGAAGCAAATCGCAGATATCCAAGCCTCCAGCGACGCGAAGCGGTCTGAAGTCAGTTCCACCTTCTATCCCCCTCCTTCCCTTTCCTCCCCTTTCCCTCCCC
>LMYD01000056.1:0-27525 GCA_001630595.1 Pseudogymnoascus sp. BL308 | reverse complement strand
CGGTGGCAGTGTGTGGGTGAGATTTCGGGGAGTTCGGGGAGATGGAGGGGGGGGGGGAGGGTGAGAGAAAGGGGGGAAGCAAGAAAGAGAGGGGAAAGCCAGCCGCCACATCTCACGATGTGACGGACGGGGGAAGCGAGGGATACGACAGCGGCGAACCACACCCAACCAAGGAATGTCGTGATAGAGGGATGAGCAGCAAAAGCGGGTTTAAAATAGGGTCCCTTTTCCTGTGCGCTTTGTCGGTCTGCAGCGCATTAACTAACACGCATTAACTAACACGCATTAAACTAATCTTTTCACTTCTTTTTCGCTTTTCTTTTTCTTCTACGTTCTCCATGCCCACATATAAACATGATTTTCACGGTAGAGCGGTTAGATGTACAGTACGTACAGTTGTTATTCCCCACATCAGCTCTCCACTCCGGCTCCCGTTTTTTTGTTCTGTACGTACTCGAGTATCTTTCTGTACGTACTCGATTCGTAACGGACTCTGCGGCCCCTATTCTCCGTTGGCCGGACCGTGGACGCGGTAGGTGGGAAAGGGTAACGCGAAGGGGGAGGGATGGGCAGAGATGGGGACAAGATAGATAGAGATGGCCAAGTGGAGGGAGGCTTGGTTTGTGTGAAGTACATTACTACACAGTAGAGTGCAGTAGCGATGCACCGAGGTGGAGGTGATGCACGCCGGTGGAGAGGATGCGCGGTGGTCGAGGGGCATGCTCACCGGCAAATCAGTCGCGGAACCCCCGTGTCATGCAAGGCTGTGGCGGGCTTGAACCACTAGGGAGGGAGGGAAAGGGAAGAGGAGGGATGGGGAGGGAGACGGCGGAGGGACAGGTGGGGGCTAGATGGGAAATAGGGAGGGTTAGAGAGGGACAGCGAAGAGATGGTGGAGAGAACAGTGGAGAGATGGACACTCGGCAGCCGCAGTAGCGTGTGTACGTCGCTGATTACTGTGCTGCAACGACTGACTCTAGCGCAAGGCTGAGGGTGCCTAATACAGCAACCACAGCACTAACCATAGCACTTGCCAAGCCCTAACAAGACCTAACAAGACCTAACAAGACCTAATGCGCCCTAAGAAGGAATACTTTTTGAAACTGTGGAGAATCGAAGAAGTCATGCGCGCCTTCCCTGTTGCTCTTTGTTGTTCCTTCTGCATATTCTCCATACCAAGGGAAGCAGCATCCTAGCATCCTAGCAGTTCCAGTAATCCAAGTAAGGCTAAGCGCTGCTAAAATAGTTCCTCCGGGATGGTAAAAGACTACTAAAAGACTGCTAAAAAGTGCACAAGCGGTCTAGAAGTGGCCTAGATCTGGTGGCGCGTCCGTGTTGCTCTGCTGTCTGTTGGTCTTTGCTGGTCCTTTCGCTGGTCTACGCTGGTCTACGCCGGTCTACGCTGGTCTTTTCCTTCCTCCACCTCTCTCTCCGCCTCCTCCGTGTCCGTCCAACCATCGCCTCGCTTTCGTCCAACCATTCCCCTCTTTCTCCATCTTCCCTTCTCCATCTTTGCCCACTTACCACCACTTACCACCACTTACACAACGCTACAACTAACATTACACGCCATTACATCAACTAAGGTACCTGACATTACTGTGACAGACACACACTCTCACCGAGTACTCTGTGTACGTACACGGCACTGCTCCCGCCTAACAATCTGTACTATAGTACGTACCTTCTCTTTTTCCTCCCTCCCCCCTCCCCCTCCTCCTCAACTCCGCGCCCGCCTCTCACTTTTTGGCTGACGAAGGATCGTGAAAATAGAGAAAAAAAAAGAGATTGTTCTACCGGAGTACTCTGCCTGATTGAGTAATGTATGTGTTTGTATGACTGGACACAACCTGTGAGCCACCATACAAGACACGAGGACACGAGGACACGAGGACACACCACCGTGCTCACTCAACAAAGTCCGTCTGGTCTGCGGGTGAATCCAAATAACAATAAATAACCACTGCCCCCCCCTCCTCCCCTCTCTCTTTTTCTCTTTCATCCAGATCACTCAATCGCTCCCTCTCTCACTCTGTCTCCGTTCAATCGTTGAATCTACTTTCACACTCGACACTTAATCCATTTCCCACCTTCCGCCCGCTCTCACCACAACCTCCACAACCAAAACCCCCCCAAAACCACAAACATGCAGTCAGTATTCCTACGGACCCTCCGACGCTCCTCAGGCGCTCCCCCCCAATTCACCTCCCTCCTGGACACCGGGCTTTCGCGTTCCTCCCAGTCCCCGAGGACCCTCCTCCCATCGCGACCCTCCGCGAAGCTAAGATCCCAAACTCACCGTCCTTTCTCCTCCAGACTCCCCGTCGCCCAAAGGCCCCAGACCTTCAAGCACCCCCGCGACCTCTTCCGCCTCGATGGCAAAGTCTACGTCGTCACCGGTGGCGGCCGCGGCCTCGGATTAACCATGGCCGAAGCCCTCGCCGAAGCCGGCGGAACCGGTAAGTCCTGCCGAAAACCCCCACCCCACCCCGCCACCAGCGAGCGGCGTTGGCCCCACAATTTCCCAGGTCCTAAAACTAACGCGGCCAAAATCACAGTCCACTGCCTCGACTGCCGCCCTGAAGCCGGCCCCGACTTCCTCGCCGCGCAGGCGCGCTCGGCCGCCGACACCGAGTCCGTCGGCTCGCTGCACTACGCGCAGGTCGACGTGCGCGACGTCCCCCAGATGGAGGCCACATTCGCGGCCATCGCGGCCCAGAAGTCGCGCCTCGACGGCCTCATCGCCGCCGCGGGCATCCAGCGCGTGCAGCCGGCCATCGACTACTCGCAGGCGCACATGCGCGAGATGATGGACGTCAACTACGGCGGTGTGATGTTCGCTGCCGCCGCTGCGGCTCGCCAGATGATCGCCTGTGGCACGCCCGGGAACATCATGCTGGTTGCCAGCATGTCGGGCAAGATTGCGAACAAGGGCCTCATCTCGTCCGTCTACAACTCCAGCAAGGCCGCTGTGATACAGCTCGGCAAGAACCTGGCGATGGAGTGGGCGCCGCACGGGATCCGCGTGAACAGCCTGTCCCCCGGCCACATTGTGACGCCGATGGTGCAGCAGAACTTCGACGACGAGCCGCACCTCGAGGCGCTGTGGGCGCGCGAGAACATGATGGGCCGCCTCAGCTCGCCCGAGGAGTTCAAAGGCGCCGCGCTGTTCCTGCTGAGCGACGCGAGCACCTTCATGACGGGCAGCGAGCTCGTCATCGATGGCGGACACACGGCGTGGTGAGGGATAATGATGTGGTGCGCCTTGGCTGCTACGAGGGCGGTCTTTGGCGGGGGGATGTTAATGATGATGGGTTTGGATGCGGCGTCGGCGGGACGGGGCGATGGAGATCGCGGGGTGCATTGTTTATGGCTGCTGCTGTTGTTGCGGGTGCGGGTTCTAGATCGTGCTTGTGTTACGTGCAATGATAATGTTTGGCGTTTTTTTCGGATACCCCATTATACTGTGTCACAACATATGCAATGCAGTGATAGTGAAATGTGTGAATATTGTGTTACAATCGGTTGGTTACTCAACCCCTTACCCCTATTTCTATTATAGCATGCTCGTCTAGCTTGTCCCCCTTTTAGTAGTATTTGGCCTGTAACCGACGTTAAACCCCGCGGTGTCAAACGCTCCCTCACAAGGCTAAACTCTGTTTAGCAGAACAAAGCTTTAGGAGGTCAAACACTGCTCTCGCACCTACCTCCAAGTCTGCATACAACTAAATGCTCTACGAAGCTCCGCGGAACGAATATGCGCAAATCCATCTAAAACCTTCTGGATTTGCGCAAAAAGCCCAAAAACGCGTCCCGCAAGGCTAATCACGTATTTTTTTTAGCAGGCCAATCGTGTTCTGTAAGACCAATCGCGTCTCTGTGAGGCCAAACGCGCCCCGTAAGGGCTAAACGTGTTGCGCAAGTCCTGACGTGTTCCGCGGAACTGGATTTTTGCGCAAATCTGTTTGAATAAGGTTGCTTTTGCGCAAAAAGCTAGTCGAGTTGAGTTCGAAGCTATTGAGCAAGGCGGGAGGAATGCTTTATAAGGGTATAGGAACTTTCATAAGGCTAAAGCACTTTTGTAGGGCGAACAACCCCACCCCCACCTCCCCTATTGCAAGACTCCGCAAAGGCTATTTGCGCAAATCCATCTAAACACCGGTGGATTTGCGCAAGAAGCGGCATATCGAGTTCAATAGCGTCTGGTTTAATGGCGTCTGGTTCAATGGCGTCTAGTTTAATGGCGTCTAGTTTAATGGCGTCTGGTTTAATGGCGTCTGGTTTAATGGCGTCTGGCTTAGTTGCGTCTCGAGCTCGATAGCATCGAGTTCAATGGCGTCTAGTTTTATAGCGTCTGGTTTTATGGCGTCTCGAGTTTTATAGCGTCGAGTTCAATGGCGTCTAGTTTTATGGCGTCTCGAGTTTTATAGCGTCGAGTTCAATGGCGTCTAGTTCAGTGGCGTTGAATTCGATGCCTTTGGGTCGGTTTTGCGCATATTTGCTTTTGAAGCAGTCGATTCTGCGCAAAAATAGTCAAAAGCATAGGTTGACTGACTCTGTTGTATAAAAAGCAAGACAGTTTATACATTGTCTACGGCTGTGTGATTGATCCTTATGTGCCAATATATACCCTATATACATTTTAACAGATGGGTTCTCGGCTCCGTCACCCCAACCTAAGCAATGCCAAACCACGCAAGGTCAACTGCCTCATGCACCGGGACCGTGTGCCCAACACCCTGGCCAGAGTAACCGACCAGCGTGGTGCCGTATACCGACTGCGTGTAGCCAGCATCGGGTGTGTTCTCGTTCGTCGCCGTCTCCGTAACGCCCAGCACATTCGACCACTGTTTCAGGGCCTCAGCGTAGTTGGGGTACGCAAGCGTGGTGTCAGCAGTTCCGTGCCAGCTACAGATATAATTAGCCCTGTCACGCAAACTCCGAGTGAGAAAAAGGGGGGAACCTACATCAACATCTTGGGGTACGATCCAGTGTAGCTAGGGTAGTAGCTGCGGACCTGGTCACCCCACTCCTGTGCAGACTTGATCAAGGTGCCGCCCGAGCACTGGTTGTTCCAGCCCGGGGTATCCTGGCCCGGCTGCGCGCCTTCGACATAGAAGCAGCCATCGGGGACACCCGAGTAGGAGGACCCGGCCTTGAAGACATCCGGGTAGGCGCCGGCGAGGACGTTGGTCATCATAGCGCCCGAGCTGGAGCCGGTGGCGTACACGCGGTCCGCGTCACCGCCGAGGTTGGCCACGGCGTACTTGACCATGTTGACAATGGTCAAGCTGTCACCGCCGCCCTCGTGGGTGAGCGATGCGGTCGAGGCGACGTCCCAGCAGCCGCCGGAGGAGGGTGCGTCGGGGTAGATCACGATGAAGCCGTGGGTGTCGGCCAGCGTGGCGTATTGGGTGCCGCTGAAGTAGGCATTGGCGGTGCCGGTGCAGTAGTGGATTGCTACGATTATGGGCGCCGGTGCGGTCACACCCGTCGGCACGTAAACGTACATGCCGGCGTTGGTTGGGCCATCGGTGAAGGCTGTGACCTGCTCGAGGGTGGAGGAGAGGGCGCTGGCGAGGCTGGCCAGGGTTGCCGATACGGCGAGGGTCGTTAGGGAGAAGCGCATGTTGGGCCTTTTGTTTTGCTAGTCGGTTGGGAGAAGGCTGATCCGGGGATGAGGCGGTGGTGATCGTAGACAAGAGGGGAAGGGAGCTTCCATTTTAAGGATTCCCTCGCAGCGGTCCGACGGAGACGGCTTCATGGTGGCTAAGCTTTGTGGAGCGGGTTATCTTGGGGCAAAATAGGCACTTAGATTAGGCAGTTCCGCCTCTGTAGATCTGTTACCCAAGAACTTGAGATATATGGTTGGCATGACGAGTTTAAACGAGTTTAAAGAGCTAGATTTCTCCGGGTGTCAGAAATATATTATGCGGGGCCCCGTGTTGTGGCTTCTTATTAGTTAACGGATAAAAGTGTTTCCCCGCGCTTGGTTCAATTGATGGGCAGAAACTTGGAGTACTTAAACCGAGACGTGGACCCACCTGTCGATCCTCACTCTGTTTGCTCACTCGCCATATCTGCCTATACTGCACGTTGCGTTAAACAGGCAATTGCTCTCACCATGCCCCGCCTACGTACCCAATTTGACTGCTCTCCATATGCCCGTGGAAATGCGTAAGCTCATCGAGCCCTATATTTGGTTGTTAACCTTCGATAATTACCATGAGGGGGATTTATAGCTCGGCATTGGGCTCAACATAAATGGAGGGGTAAGGCAGTAGCCACGTTCGGCAGTTGTAATATAAGAAAGGAGTTGGGACTTGAACACAGAAACAGCATGTAGCGGCAGTAACGTGGCCATTCAAGAGGTGAGACCTGCGACTATGATCAGTGGCAGGTTATTGGCACTTTCCAGGAAAGATTGGCACATGATATTGCAAGAGTACAGTGTCGAGCCATTGTTGTGTTTGTATATGAGTGTATGTTATCTCGACACAATAATATTACTTCAGAACTGTTCGAAAGGGTTATTTATAAAGCAATGAATGTGACGCAAGTACCTCAGAACCCATGATTCAGCAACCTCGGCTCTCTCAGTCCCTTGTACATATAATGTCCCGATTGGGAATACAAGTTGTGTCGTTGCGTGGTTAGACTTAGATGGATCTATGATGGGCAGATGTAGTTTTCAAGACTATAACCATTTCCTTATGGATCTGGCATCGAAACTGCTCTGATGGACTGTCCAGGAAAAACATGGCGGCACAGGGCGCTCCTTTTAGTTGCCTCACCGTTGAGAAACCGCTTGGAACTGTGTACATATCCGACAATGGAGTAGATAGCCACCCAATCCGGCAAAGGGAGTTGCATGTTAAGTCGAAATTACGATGTAGTAATTGCAGGGCTCGCAGTGTAGCTTGGTTAACCGTGATACCTAGCTACTAACGGATTGAGTCTTACGAGAACCGGCCATACAACCACTGTGTGACGCGACAATCTTCAGCCGCATGATAGCCGCCATGGCAGCATGTATTGCTACACTTCTCCCAATTTTTCCCTAGCCTTCGTACAGCCCTTGATAGCAAGTCAGGCGATGCACCAGACAATGGAGAATGCATTCATGGCTTGCTCTATGCTCCTGCTCTACTTTTCCTGGGAATTCAAGCCACAAGTTAGCCAAAATACTCATATTGGGAACTCTGGATGGTCTACGATGCTTGGGATTTACTACGGTATTCGGGAAGTAGTCGATACACACTGTGATAAGGAAAGTGACAGTGGTCGATGCTCTAGATTCCAGTTATATAGTGCAAGAAGGTCCATGGATTACTATTTTAAGATCGCGAACTATGTCTTCAAATATTAGAGCATACTTCCATCAGTGTCTTATGTGCATCGGGATGATAAAGGGGCTTTTGAGGAAGATGATATATTGTGGTAAAAGACCTGCATATCGAGGCCACACTGTGGACAGTCCGAGGGAGTCTAAGCAGACTATTAACACACCAAAAAATCCAGCAGGCTTACATAGTGGATGAGAATATTTTAGTTGGGTGCAATGTTTCACAAAATTAACATGCATCGGCGCGAGGATGGGATGGTATTTCTGTCTCATACAAGTCTCGAAATTCTCTGGTCAACCTTCGTTATCATATCCCACATCTCGGGTGCTAGAATCTCTCGACTGGGAAGACCCGACGTCTAAATTCAAGTGTCTTAGTATCAGTGTAATGGTCAGCCATCAGACAACCAGAGAATACTATCCAGGAAGTGCTCAACATAGCAGCAAAAAATTGCACTACGAACGCCGTTGTTCACAAGCCGACCAACACATCAATTTATAAGCATCTTCACGTGGCCATTATTACGTCAGACCAAAACCCACATCTCCATAAGATGGTAGGTTAAAAATTGCAGGTCTGAGCTGAAGGATCCGTCGAATGTCAGAATTCTGACATTCGCTAGCACCCTTTCTGACATTGCGGCTACATTCTGACTTTCAGAATCGGGCTGTGGTGTTCCGACACCTCCGATGGAAGGAGTTACAGCGATTGCTATGCGGCGGTTGCTTAGTCAAGGTGGATATTTAAAGGGGGCTGGAGAGATATGGGGCGCATGGTTGGCGACGATGGCGTGGCGCCTGATTGCTAATACAAGACGGGGAAGTAGATATCCAGTTTTGGGGCATATAAAGAGCCTGCAAAGTCTCTCTCGAGACACCACAGTCTTTCCACTTTCTAATACACGGATATATCAAACTTCCTATCCAGAAACACTACGTTCTCTCTCGAGCCAATTT
The DNA here is from genome assembly GCA_001630595.1 of Pseudogymnoascus sp. BL308. NCBI lineage: Eukaryota > Fungi > Ascomycota > Leotiomycetes > Thelebolales > Thelebolaceae > Pseudogymnoascus > Pseudogymnoascus sp. BL308. The sequence goes on along the minus strand of LMYD01000056.1, from coordinate 19,223 downwards.
TTTGTAGCACCAAAGGCTACCTCCTATTCAACTCACTGTCTTACCCTCAATCCCTCACCATGTCCTCTATCACCGCCAAGCCGACTATTCTCATAGTCCCCGGCTCTTTCTCGGCCGCCTCACACTACGACACCCTCATCAATGCCTTACATGCCCTCTCCTACCAGGCTGTTGTCTCTGATCTCCCGTCTGCCAGCAGACTCCCCCCTGCTCCCGCTGCCTCCATGGCCGACGATGCAGCGCACTTCCACGGCATTGCCGAATCACTTGCAGACGAAGGACACGATATCGTGATCGTCACGCACTCGTACGGTGGAATCCCTGGGACAGAAGCAGCCAAGGGCCTTGCAAAGACGGATCGCGAGGCGGAGGGGAAGAAAGGCGGGATAGTAAGGCTGGTGTACTTGACCTCTGCTGTGCCCCCTGTCGGAGGTACGCTGATATCGACCTTGGGGGAGGCGAAAGGGGCGATCAGCATTGAGGTTTGTGTCCCTATACTTTGCCATACCCACCTCCTGCTAGAATCGTAGACCACAAATATGCGAACGAAAGAGTGCTGAATATCGGACAGGGCGACTACATGTTTATCGACCCAGTTGCTATCGCCCCCGCCACCTTCTCCGATCTGCCACCGGACCTTGCTCTCGAAAATGCACGGAAGCTGACGACGCATTCGTTCCCCAGCTTCAGCGGCAAGCTCACATATCCGGCGTACCGCCATATCCCTACGTCATTCATCCTCTGCGAGCGTGACCTGGTTATATCACCGGATGTTCAGCGAGCGACAATCTCATTTCTGGAGGGCGAGAGGGGAGGCGAGGGGAGCGTTGGTGTCGTCAAGCTTAACGCTGGGCATTGTCCCAATGTGAGTGTGCCCCAGGAAACGGCGGCGAGTATCGTGAAGGCAATTGAAGCCGTTAGTGTGTGAACGACTCGCGCTATTAGCTGCGATTACTGCGCTGTTGCAGCCGTGTCCAGGAGTCGGAGGAGCTAGATTAGTAGGAATCGAGCGAGAGGGAAAGCGGTGGAGAATCAGTTAGCCACCTACCAATCCAACACCACTATAAACATCAAAATTAGCAAAACAACCACCCCCATTTGTCTTGAAACTCCGCCCCAACTGTCCAATCCGCACCGTCCCATGCCTTCCCACCTTCCCTAATGACAAAACTCCCCATGCAAAACAGATCTCCCAAAAATGCCTCCTGGTCCAGTAGCCTTATTCCCGCTCCCTCTCCCTCTCCCGCCGTCAGCCAAATAAAATTATCCCGCATCCGCGGAAAAGGAAACCGATCAATCCATCGCGCATGCGGCGTTGAAAGCTGCATCACTGTCGGCTGCAAGTCAGGCGGCGCGTCCGGGCAGGGCGGGGAAATCGAGGGGAGTGGGGAGGCATAGGCGCAAGGGAGAGATAAGATGAGACCGTTGGTAAAAAGCGCCGCGAAGACGGTGGGCGGGATGTCGAGGTGCAGATCAACCACGGGATCTAGTGCTGGGGCGGGTGCTGGAGGAATCACGACGCGCGCGCTCGACATGGAGGGGGAGCGCGGGACCGAGATGTCCAGAGCTAGGGCGCTGGTGTGTGGAACTTGAGGCGCTGCTACCGCGGGGCCATTGCTCTCTTGTATGGACGTGAAGCTACAGGCACTGGTGGTCTTGGAGTTGGCATCGCGGTTCTGCGCGGCAAGTCGTTGCCCTGGCTGCGTTAGTGCTGGTACAGCGACTGTGGGGTGTGGAACGCACGACGCGCGCGTTGTGCCAGTCGGTCTTGAATCTGTTTCCGCTTCTTAGGATCGGTGACGCCGCTCCAGCAATTTTCAGAGTCATGGGTGCGGGGTCGTGGCATAGTGTATATCCTGGCGCTTTATGGGTTGGTTGATTTGGTTGACGATGGTGGCCTTGAAGGGTACTCGGTCGGCACAGTCGGTCGTCAATTACTCAGCTATGACGCGGAGGATTTTGCGCTCTGACCTACCCCTCCACCACCGACATGCTATAAATACCGCATCTTAATACTAGACTTCGTAATTATCACCAATTAAATAATCACTGTAGTCGTGATTGTATGGATATTTACTTTGTAGGAGGATACATGGGATGCTTCATTATATTGGAGTTATTGGCGGTGTGAGATTTAAAACAATATTATCCACAACATACAAACAGCGTGATGTTGATAACACACAAATATATAGAGAAATATTAGCAGACTCCCAAGGCACATCTAAACCCCCGAATTGGAAATTTAGATAACTACTGTTTTCACTCAGACAGTATATGACCGCAGAGGTTATTGGACTGAGAATGTTTGGGGTTGTTAGGATTAGTCATTTGCAGCGACAGAGATTTAAGAATGCCTTCCTTTTAAGTGCACAGTATCAGCTCTGGGTGTTCTGGCCTGCGTAATGTAATCACATACGCCAGCTAAAAGCAGCATTCTCCAGTTACCACCTACCTATTCAGGATTTAACCTTGAATCCTGCGTGTGCATCCTGTTCAAAGTGACAAGCAGTGCATGTATTGTCATCTTAGAACGTGCATTACGAAGAGCTGAATAGAGCAATTATTCCAGGGCTACTGTAAGAATTAGGCATTCAAATCAAGCATTGTGGGTTTGCGTATTGATTTCCGTTGTAATGCTTCGTTTCTCACAAAGTGCGGTTGTTACACGGAGGGTGACCCGAACATCGTTTAGGTGACCTGCATGGCCAGGCTGGATGGAGTCCAAATTTAGGATGCGGAACCAAGTATGTAGAATCTACCTATAAGACTTGGAAAGATTCCATGTTGATCTATTTTCCAAGTCTAGCAAGTAATTCACTCATCGCCTGGTGCTTAGCCACAAGCAATCCATCATCGCCATGCATACATCAACGTATTTCGTCCTCCAAGCTGTAACTGTCTTGGGCATTCTCTCAACTGTCTTTGCGAAAAATGTAATTCTCCCAATCCCAGGAGGACCACTCCAGCTCGGCACCACCACAGCCGTACTGACCGACCACTCTCGCCCGAGCTGGATAAACGACATCAGCCCCCGCGCCCTGCCTATCTCAGTATTCTACCCCGTCGGATACGCTCCATGCTACGGTGGGTATCTCTCCGAATATGTCCCCCAAATTGTCTCCGACTTCGAGAACAAATATTTCGAACTCTACGGTGTCTTAGCAGAAATCGACTATGCAGCTTTCAAGAGCCAGATGTATCACACATGCTCTGGCGGCAAGCATCATAACGGATACCCCCTCCTTATTTTCTCGCCTGGGTACGAGCGCACGAGGCTTCTGTATGGGGCTCTTGCCCAGGCAGTTGCTAAGGCCGGGTATGTCGTAGTTACGATTGACCATCCATATGATGCAGATATCATACAGTATCCCAATGGGAGAGTTATTAAGACGGCACACGAAACCAATCTCACAGATGCAGAATTTGAGGCGGAAATTGTGGCGGTCCGGGTGGAGGATGTCTCTTTTATCTTGGACCAGCTGAGTGACAAGAAGATTGCAAGAAAGCTTGTGCCATATGATATTGATACATCAAAGGTTGGCATGTACGGGTAAGCATTCTCCAATCCGATTAGCCATAGAAACGAAAATTAACTGCCCGCAGACACTCTGCTGGAGGCGCCGCCGCAGCAAATGCTTTAATCTCCGAGCCTCGACTCGTTGGGGGCCTCAACTTTGACGGATCAGTTGTCGAACCCGTTACACTCGTCGGCAATGACAAACCTTTCCTCCAGTTTGGACAAGAGGGGCATACGCATTTCAGCGACGACAGCCTTAACCAGACCTGGCCACTACTCCGCGCATGGCACGAAGAGCTATCGTTTAATGGTACGACTCACTCAACATTTGGTGATCTCGCGTTACTGGTTCACGTCTCGGGATTGGGGAATTCGGGGAATGAGAGCCAGGTTGTGAGCCACCTTAATGGTATGAGGGTCACCGAGGTAATACAAGTAGTTGTTACTGATTTCTTCGATTTTTTGTTCACGGGGAAGGAGAGCAAGTTGCTTAAATGTGACAATGAGGGGTATCCAGAGATAACTTGTGCGACGACATGTACGCCAGGTGTTACTTGCTAGAATATATACACCACTCCACAATTTTAGTGCTGTTACTGAAATTTGCCAAATTAATGGCATGTATATGTTTGGCAGCAATATATGTGTATTCGCTGTTGTAACCTACCTAACTATTAATCCACTGATCTCAAGCTTTGGTATAATAATGCTCAGGACGGTGCTATCCGGACCAGCAGCTGGACGTCACCACCTTCAGTATATTAATGCCCCCACAATGAGGGCATTAAAATATCGAGGACGCTGACGATCTGGCTGTCTCCCTCAGATACCTAATGCTACCATATGGACATGCAATAAGTGGATGAACGGGTTCGTATTGAAACCCGAAGCACCGTGACTTGGATGGCCATGGATAGGCTGCCCCATCGAGGGGAAGAAGCCAAAATAGGGCAAGCTTGTTATCACAATTACATCTCACAGCTACCCCGCTGGCGCCAAACTAAAGTAGGCAGTCACGTTATTTAGTTCCAACTACAAAATATCGCAGTGTGATGTTCAAGTTAACACAACTACTCTTCATTCTGCTTCGATCTAGCCATATTTACGTGCCTAAAACAAGCTGATCTCTTCGTTTATCAATATATAATGGCACAAGACGAAGGCGTATCTCTCCAGGAAAGACCACTGTCAAACTTGAACATTGGAGAGCATGAGCTACGTGACACCGAGCAAGATGCATCCAATGTCAATCAAGCCAACTTAAGGCACTTAGAATCGAATAGAAAGAGGGCCTGTGTTTTGGTGGGCTCTGCAATATTGCAACTGCCCATATGGGGTGAGATAGGCACTCTATTGGGATTGCAACTAAGTTAATGACTCACAATACATAGGGTTTGCAATGAACTATGGTGTCTTCCAAGAATACTACTCCAGTAACTGGACGCTGCAAGGGAGCCAAGACGTCACAGGTATTATTGGTACTACTTCTAACGGCGTTATGTACCTCTCCATGCCTTTTTTATTCGCGCTGTTCACCAAACGATGGGCTCATAGACGCCGGACCGCAGCTCTTTGCGGCGCTACACTTACATGTGTCAGCTTCCTCATGTCCTCGTTTAGTACTCACGTCTGGCATTTAGTTGCAACGCAAGGAGTTATGGCAGCGGTAGGATGTGCGCTGATCTACAGCCCAACTACGCTGTCGCTTGGTGAATGGTTCAATACCAGCAATCGGGCTGTAGCTTACGGGGTAGTCTTGTCCTGCAAAAACATTGTAGGATCTGCTTGCCCATTCCTGCTGCGGGTGCTTCTTGATCGCTACGGTTCTAGTATGGCATTGAGAGCCTGGACCGCCATCGCGGCCGGAACCAGCATTCCCGCAATATTTTTAATACCGACTCCGCCTTCAGTCATATCCCTAGGGCCTCATCGAACTCGCGGAATCCCCTGGCAGTTCCTTAAACATCGAACCTTTTACATCTACAGCATTGCCATCATACTGCAGGCTTGTGGGTATGGAATTCCGCAGACATACCTAAGCACGTACGCCCACGATGTAACTCTACTATCTCAAACTTCAGCCACCCTTCTGCTCACTCTTTTCAACATACCTGGAATCGTGGCATCCTCCTTATTTGGGTACCTGAGCGACAATAAACGCTTCCCACTTTCAGCGACAACCGTAACTGCCATATGCGCCATTTGCTCTGCTCTCTCTGCACTCCTTCTCTGGGGCCTCACATCGCAAGGTAGTATGGTACTTTTAGTGCTATTCTCAACAAGTTTTGGCTTTTTCGCTGGTGGCTATAGTGCCTCTTGGGGGGGCATCATCAATGAGATGGAACTAGAGGCAGCCCAGAGAAATGAGGCTATTGATTCGGGAATGCTGTATGGTCTGTTGAACGGCGCGAGGGGAGTTGGGTATGTAAGTGGCGGGCTTGCTGGCGTGCCGTTACTCAAAGCTGGAAGTGAGAGATTGGTTGGAAGCTTTGGTTATGGAACAGTATACGGGCCTCTCATAGTATTCACGGGGGTATCGTCGCTATTCGGCGGTTGGGGATTGGTGTGGAAATGGAAGAAGTTGTTGAAATGAGATATGGGGAGTTTATTTTAGGGAAGACTCGACATATCTACCTGCTTTCCGTTCAGGGCCATTTAACCTTTATCTAGAAGCCTCGAGAGACATGAGATATTCATTATTTACCATGTTTACAGGTATCTCATCCGCCCGGACCTGTTGGAACTGCCTAATATGCACATACTAAGTTTCTAAGTTTGACTGTGGCCGAGCTTAGGCTGGTTGTGTTCAGGGGTTTACCCTATAGCCTACAAATACGATGCATAGGTCCGTAAATAGTGTAATAGTTCAACTGATTATATTATTCTATATACTGAATTGCGAGGTTTCCCTCTGGGGTGCGCCAAGAGACCGATTACGGCAGCCTTCGACTCTCGATGTGGGGTGGTCATCTCGGAAAAGACTTATTCCTAGTTTATACACTAGGAAAGTGCGGGGAAGACCTACCTAAATCGCGACTTGGCTGGCTTCGGAATATGTGCAACAATAACAACAACTCTATACAAGCTGCCGCAATTAGATCTCAATTTGTAGCTTCTTAGCTCCACCAAGAAGTATTAAAGAGTCAGGTTTAAATCCCTTTGGATAATTACAAATCACTATGATGGCAATAATCAGCAATGACGTACCGGGGGTTGCGGGGAGTGGTGGCATCTCGGATCAACCACACATTACAGCAGACGGGAAACGAAAGTCCAAGAAGCGGGCACGGGCTTTTACTTCCGAGGATCGAGCCTCACATCGCTCTATTGAAAAGCAAAGGCGCGAAGCGCTTAACCAAAGCTTTCTTGTAGGTTTCAAGACTGTCCCCCCGTGATCCGTTCGCACCCCTATTGAGCCTCACATGCCGGCTTAATATTTACACAAAGTCGCATATCCATTAGCACGGTTATATCGGCAACGTGAATATATTTTTCAAGCACAGTGTAGCTTTGAAGGCTTGCACTAGGTGATGTATTACATGTTTTAAATTGTATCCTTCTAAGTGTTCACATAGGAACTTGCGCGCCTGCTTCCACCTCTGGCCCATGCCCGTCGCCTTTCCAAATCCCTCATTATCAACGAGAGCATTTCGTATCTCAATGAGCAGCGTGCGATCCGCCTTGCTGCTGCCAGCGAAATCCGCAATCTTCTCGCTGATTACAATTCCCTTATTACTCAACTAAACGCCCGCCAATATCCTCACGTCCCAGGAGAAAGCCAGCAACTACCGCACCGTATAACAACAAAGGCGCTTTTGGAGTTTATGGATGTAGAGCAGGAAGAATTTGGCACCTTTCCGGGTGGATTTGGCGACAACGGGCCGTGCGACGACGTTGAGGGTGACCAGAGTAGAGAAATCGATTATTTTGTAACTCAAGCAGATAACCTGGACTTCACTAATGTATTAGACAAGACATCTAGTTTGCCATCAGCGAAGCCGCATAGTTCAATGGGCGCCGCTGCCATTCCTTTACCCAATTCCATGGCAATGCAACTACCACTCAACACGCTCCAGCCAAACAACACTAACGAGGCTAGTATACAACAAAGGGAACCTAATCCATCGCAGCACTCGACCATCCCAAATTCTCTTGCGACTGGAAATCTATCTTCTTTGAACGGCGAAATTCTAGACAGTTTCCTTTCTGACAATGAATGGCCACTGGATATGCTATTCGAGCCAACTTTTCATACCGACAGCAGCTCAACGCAGTTATTATACAACAATGGCGTCTCCTTATCACAGTTTCGTGGGCAGCACCATCCCGGGGCTGAGAACGGTGGGTTTGACTTTATACAATAACCTTCAACCTTGGTATTCAGCTTTATTTTGCATCAGAAATGTACGTGAAACGCTATTTATAATGCTAACTCTCATGCTAACCATCTATGCTATATAGGAAATAGGAAGGTACTATAAAGAAGCGAACCTATGCTGCCGCCTCACAATTGTCTCAATGCCTCCTCAATCGCCGCCTTGCTTCGCAGTTCCCCGCCCTTGAAAAGATCAAGTGCTTCAAACAGGCGCGTCTTAGTGATCGGATCGGCTTCGATGGCCTTCTCTAGCTCGGCTCCATTGTTTGCGAGGTAGTCTATATTAGTACTAGCCAACTTACCATCCCAGTTCGCCGCAGCCAATGGGTCTGTCTTTGCTAGCTTCGAGAGCCGGGCAGGGGTTGGACCTGCATTCTTGTACGCATGCATGGGCTTCGGTACGCCTTCTCCTGGCTGCTTGCTACCGTCATACTCGAGCTTGCTGAGCTGAGTGAGTACATCAGATGAGATGGTAGCGTGATGGCAACCCATTTCACCAGCAGCCATTGCTTCTTTGGGAGAGATGAAACTATAGCTGTCAGGGATATGACACAATCACTCGAAGATGATGACAACGTACCTAGCGGATTTCACCATGGGTTGTTCCTTTCCTGTCTCCTTGTAGAGACGTTTGTACGTTTCTAGTATCTGTACCATTCGCGCAGACATGGTATGCTGCGTTGCCGGATCCTCGACATCTGGCCAAAGAGATAGTTCGGCGTGGGCGCGCACCTCTGAGACGAAACTCGTTAGTATCTGTAAATATTTCAACTTGATGAATACTAACCGTTATAGTAAGGGCTGATATACAGACATCCTGCCTGACTCGAGGCAATTGCTTGTGGAAGTCCAAAGAGCGAAGTGCCCAGTGTTCGAATGCCATCCTTAAGCAAAATAGGACCAGCATTCATGGCAGGGCCAGTGCAAGGAATCTTGATGCAAAATCGATCCTTAGAGATTCCAACGCTCTCGAATTCTCGCGCGTATGCTCTGGCATGCTCAACAACCTTATCGGTATCGTATGCGTGGAACGGAGATGTTTGCAACAGAACACGCCCTTGAATGTTATTGATATTCTCGGCGCAGAGCAGGACACTCTATACATGGCAAAATTAGTTTCGAAGTTTGTCACTGGTGCTTTCAAACATACAATACGTGTGAGAATAGCTTCCCAGCCCTGGTCCTTACGCTCCTTTACCGCCTTGAGAAACAACTCTTTATTCTCTGGGATGGACATCTGCTCATTCACCAACAACTGGTTGCTGGTTTGATTGTGTGGCTTGAAGGGAAGGCTCTTCGCAAATGTCGGATCCATAGAATCAACGTCGACATTTACTATGTAAAAAATTAGCTTGTCTATTCATATCAAACTGTTCTGCCGTCGACGTACGCTGCTCCTCAAGCTTCTCGAGCCAGGTGATGGAATTGCTGCCCATTCTGAATTATTACGGACCAAATGTGAGATGTGTGAGAGTGTATAGGATGTCTGAGGACGGATGGTTTCTTTGCTGTTACTGTCATCAGCTTGAACGTGTCCTTATATGATAAAAGATCTAGGTAATGTCACGTGCAGAGATAATGATTGTTCCACACAGGGCAAACGCGGGGTAAGCAAGGGGGGGAGGGAAGCACACAGGGCAAAGTGGGGTAAAGTGGGACGAGAGGATGGAGCACACAGGGCACGACCAGGGGTGGTGTGGTCTAGTCTTCGTGACTGGCAATTGCCGTCTCTGTAGAACCCTGATTGTTGCAACTCTGTTGTTGTTGTATCAGTATCCTGTACTAGTGCCTGTGCAGGGCCACTCTGTGCATGGTCCATTCGGAGAATAGCTCTACGCGACTCGGTACCCCCCCGCGTTGCCTGCACAGGTCCTCAGAGTGGGGATGACGACGCCCATTACACTTGTTGAAATGATTATCTAAAAGAGCTATGATTGCGGGGATAATGAGGCGGTGCGAACCCATGACCCCGGAACACAGAAACCTGGGGTCCCCGCACCCCATTTCCCAACCCCGCAGGCCACGGACAGTCGTGCCGAGTTTGAAGGGACAGTAACTGTATTCGGAATGATTACAACCAACTTATCAACTCCCCACAGAAAAGTATAAAGATGGACGGCATTGGCCTCCGGATCATCAATTCCAAGCGTGATACCAGCATCCATTCCAACACTGGCCCACCATGTCGAATTCCCCAACACCATCACTCACCAAGAATGGCAAGGAAGACTTTCGTCATGTCGAAGAGATCACTCCATCTGAGAGCCATATTAATGTGGGAAATGACTATGCTAACAATGTGAACGCGAAGTATGGCATAACCGTTAATCATTGGTATCAACCTCGCTGACCAGTCTATAGGATCCGCAACCCTTTGTTGGGAATATCAAAGCCAGATTTGTTGGCACAAGTCACGGAATTCTGCAAGGAACATGATCTTGAGGAGAAAACGGCTGTCTTCCAAAAGGGGGCTCTTGTAGCGCAACATCCAGAGAGCTTTGAAGACATCGAGGAGCTTGATGAAGACGACAAAGTCCCGATTCGTCGAGAGAAGACTCGTGAGTTGAGTATTGCTGTTGACGATGATAATTCTAAACTCAGATCCAGATAAATGGCGTCTGCCTTGGGCACTATACTATAGCATCGCAATCTGCTCACTTGGCTCAGCTGTACAGTAAGTCTCTGCTTCTCGAAAGAGAATGCGATGATCTCTCTAACTCTACACAGGGGCTGGGACAACACTGGTGCAAATGGAGCAAATCTATCATTCCCACGGGAATTTGGTATTGAGCATAACACTTGGCTGGTCGGCTTCGTCAACGCTGCGTGAGTATTGTTGACCTAACTTAACAAGAGTATATTCTAACACCAGTTTAGCCCAGGAATCTCTGGCCTCATGAGGTAAGGATAATTTATTGTCATAACCTTTTGCCACTTTCTTTTCGAATCGAAACAACTGCAACCTGTAACGTTGGGTTTCATTGTTACTCCCTGAATGCCGAGCTAATATTATTTCAGTACCTGGGTAGCTGATCCAATGAACAATTGGGTAGGTCGTAGAGGGGTTATATTCATTACTGGCCTCTTGTAAGTATCGAAATGCACGCCGCGGTGCTACAGCTAATGTGTTCCTTCAGCGTCATATTTCCAGTGCTTGGACAAGCTTTTACACATAACTGGTGGAGCTTGCTAATTTGCCGGCTGCTTATGGGATTCGGTATGTCCATATAGTGGCTCGTTTTATGCTACAGATGCTTACTACCGTAGGTATGGGAATCAAGACGACGACCATCCCCATCATGACATCTGAGATTGTTCCTGCGGCCATTCGTGGAGGACTTGTCATGAGCTTCCAGCTCTTTGTTGCGTTTGGCATTTTAATGCAAGTTGCCCATATTTTCTATAGCTGTCGCCGTATTAACAGATCATAGTGGTTTCTGCTCGAATCTCGTGTTCTATCGTATTGGCCCGCTTGCTTGGCGGTTCCAACTCGCAGCTGCTTTCGCTCCAGCAGTACCAATTGTAATCCTTATATGGTTTTGCCCCGGTACGTCTACCTGTTTATGATTTTGTTCCAGGACTGATGTTGTGTAGAATCTCCACGTTGGCTCCTCAAGAAGCATCGCTACAAGGATTCGTTTCGATCATTTTGCCGTCTACGCAATTCCGAGGTTATCGCAGCACGAGATCTCGTAAGCTCACGCACTAGTTCACCCGCTTACAGATGCTAACAAAACAATAGTACTACGCATATTGCCAATTTGTCGAGGAAGAAGAGGCATTTAAAGGCACAACGCTGGCCCAACGCGCCAAAGAGATATTCACAATACCCAGAATCCGCCGCGCCAACCTTGGCGGTGCAATCGTTATGGTGGCCCAGCAATTCTCAGGAATAAACATCATGTCATTCTACTCGTCCACAATATTCAAAGAAGCTGGATCGAATACGTTAGAAACCCTCCTTTCTTCATTTGGGTTTGGCCTTGTCAACTTTATCTTTGCGTTTCCTGCCATCTGGACGATTGATACGTTTGGCCGCCGGAATTTGCTGCTCTTTACTTTCCCAAATATGGCATGGTGTTTAATTGCCGCAGGGTGCTGCTTCCTTATTCCCACAGAGAACAGCGCACGGCTGCCACTTATCGCGTTTTTTATCTACTTGTTCACAGCGCTATATTCACCTGGTACGTTCTTTTGTGCCTTGGTAGATCCTCTTTAACAGTTTTAGGCATTGGACCTGTTCCAAATGTTTACGCTTCGGAGTGTTTCCCATTGTCCCATAGGGAGATTGGAGTCGCCTTTTCGATATTTATCAACAATACGCTTTCTAGTATCCTTGGCTTGACATTTCCTTCAATTTTAAGTGGAATGGGACCTACTGGAGGTGAGTAGGAATACTCGAATTAGTGGTTCTTGCTGATAAATTGTGCAGCGTTTGGCTTTTACGCTGGTCTGAACATGATTGCATTTGCCCTCGTTTTCTTCTTCTTACCCGAAACTAAGTAGGCTCTTGCATTAGTACCACTGGGAATTTACTGACAGTTAGCAGACAACGTACGCTTGAAGAGTTGGATTATATTTTCGGAGTCCCTACGAGACGCCACGCCGCCTATCAGACGCGAACCTGGCTACCATGGTTTATTAAGCGCTATATATTATTCCAGAGTAAGGCCCGCCTGGAGCCTCTGTATCATCTAGAGGGATTTTCAGGAGGAACCACTGTGGATGTCATGGCCATCCATTGAGTGTTGCGTCTAATAAATTCTCGTCTGGTGAGGTTTCTTGATGTAGAACTGAAAGTGCAAACTGTAAGAGATAGGTCTGAGTAATCAGCTCATGATGAAACATTGAAACTATTGTGACTTCAAAGCAACTGGTGACTAAATACTGGTTGAACGTTTTCCTATACTCACCCTTTCCCTTACTCAACAACTGTGCCAGAATCAAGGTGGATGGCAGCGAGTCTCACTTCTGTGCCGTTCCAACGCTAGAAGTGCTCATATTGATCCACTTTCTACAGCAAATTCCCTACCTAGATTTTCCCGGTTGCAATGTCACTCATGGTAGAGCACCGATCTAATAGAGTACGTGTATCGAGTGTGAAACATAAATGCGTACTTTGCAGTTTATGAGTTATGTCTTCTATGTGAAGTTTCTTCCACGACCCCTTCAAAAGTATGTCCTTCCTCAATATTGTCCTCTCTGTGGATTGTTATTCCTTTGGAGTGAAGGTACCATCTCTCGGCCTGGGCTCCTTGTCTTGAAAATCCTAGCGCGACCGAGATATGATCAAGTAGGAATGGAAATGGAATATAAAATAATTCTCGGGAGATTATCAAATTATATACTCGTCGTTCTTGGCAAATAGGACCTCTTGTCTTTTTCTCTACGCAGCCCCCCATTTATACGTCCCAAAAACACAAACGGCCCTTTCCAGTCAACCCTTAAGCACATCACCGCAGAGACCGACATTTTAGCGAATAAAACAGCAAAAAAATAAAAAACATACAACAGTGGGTATTCGCTGGTGGTCACCCACCCAACTACTAATCCACCGATCTCAAGCTTGTGTATGGCAGAGCGGACGGGATGCCCAATTCTCTTGAGTCTATGGTCGTATGTGACAGTTAGATAGTTGGCTCGTTATAAATATCGTTAGCGGTAACGTCGACCATGCACTGGTTGGAACTCCATCATGCTCGCCATATCTGACCTGATCAGTAACTTCGTTACCTTACCTTGGTATCATGTCCGCTGCCTAATGAATTGGTGGATTCAATATTGGTTGCCTGCCTAGGTCTACCATGAATTGGTAGAATATTTTCCTCGGAGGATGTCTGAAGCCCAACTGATTTGCGCCGAGGAGCAGAGCTGTCCCCATTTGTGCTGCTCTGGTTCCGAGAATTCATTTTGTATGGTGTATTGGCAATGTACGTAGTCAACGAGTGGTCTCTAGATCTAGTAAAGAGTGGTCGGATGAGAGGAATGGACACTCCGATGATAACAAAGGTGTTTTCGACGACTACCCAGTTCATGAAAGAAACCTTATTGTCTAGAGACACCCTGTTAGCACGACGGAAGAGACATTGGTCCTGTATAAGGCAGTATACATACGTGAGTAATCGGATTTGTCCCCAATGGTCTTCAATTTAACTGTTTTGACAATCGAGGATGCAAAAGCGCTGAAGCACGGTTAGTAACTTTGTGCGTTTCTCCATCATCCGGAAACTTCCAGCGATGGGTGGGAGCTGGATCAAACGTACAAGACAGAGAGACAGATGAGTGCACCTGGACCCATCTTGAGGCGAAGGTTCATCTGAAGACTGAAAAAGATGCTGACAGGGATAAGTGTGAGAATGAGATCTGTAGCTGAGTTGGAAGCTTATTCAAAGTCAGTTATAATAAACTTTTCCAGCATTGAATGTAATTACCTCCTTGAAAGAAGCCGATATCCTGTTGAGATGTCAGTGGGTGAGAATACCGGTTGAGTAAAATGCGCGGCTTACCGCTTGAACAGCTGGAGACCAGCACTTGCTAGGAGTTCCAACGGGATCCCATATTGTTTCAACATTTTCACATTGAGTATATATCGTAATGCACGTAACTAGATTGATGATAAGTCTTTCCGCAGCTAGAAAGTAGAAGAGCCATCGGCGAAATGTGGTCGTGCCACTGGAAATTGTTTTGTTAGTCTGAACTATTTCTGTAATGCGACGGACTGTCTCTTAGATGCTAGCCTTGGATGTATGCTGGTCACTTACAAGAGTTGAAATAATAGAATAATGAAAGACGTACGACCACACATCGAGCAGAGAGGTCCTGGTCCACATTAGCTACTCTGGTGGTATCTACGACTGAGACTTCCTCACCGAAGGGTTCCGCTATAAATTCCCACTCCATCGATTTCACCCTCAGGTAATCACTGAGATAGAAGAAATGCCTCCCAAGTCCATAATGATGGGATATTGTTAGAAAACTGATGTGCATGAGGCCTAACGCCTTAAACAAGTCAATTGTGCTGTCCATGCAGAGCGAGAAACGCTTACTATTGACGACAGCATAAAATAGTCCCCTGGCCCAAACTGCCGAGTAATCTGGTGCTGCGAGTATACTCTTGCTATTACCACCAGAAGTGCGGCGGAATACAATGTCCAACATAACTCCAGCATCGGCGGGCCTATTGTCGTTAGAATCTGTAGCTGGAATGTAGGCGCGCAATCCTCTCGACATACCGATGTCAATGTCTGGGCCTTCGGGTTTTGGAATCGACATTGTGGTGACGAAGACCAGATCAACAGTCGGGTTTGAGGATCGTCTGATGGTGAGTTTACGTTCTGGTGGATTGGATGAGCGTAAGTCTAGAGATGAACAGTTGGAAGGAGAGCCATGCTCAAAAGCCGCGAGTGAGCTGACTCTGTCCATCGGAGACAATGTTGGTAATATAACTGACATACGCTGGGGAAGGGCAAAAGCACTATTGATTGGGGGAAGAATAGAGACGCATAATATCCCCTAGACATTTGGCATGACTTATTACCACTCTTATTCTTTGAGGGGAATGTCTAGCCCCCCCTGTGTTGGTCCAACGAAACCCCTGGACGAAACCCCTGGACGAAACCCCTGAAGGCCAGTATTTGGCGTTCCGTTGGGGGTCAAAGCGGGCGTCGTTCGTTGTAAGTCGCGAGACTCTTGAACACGAAGGGACAGCCTCACCTCGCATGGTCCCCCCAGCCGACGATCGCTGACGAGGCCCTGGTACCTCCGATGGGGAACACATGGGAAGTTGAGCATGGCGCAGCACGGACAGGGGTTACCCCACCCCCATTTTTGCTGTAGAATGGTAGCAGCCCTAATTAGAAAGGGGAATAGGACCTGCATATTTCGAACCTATAAAAGTCGCCAGTGGCGTTAGGTCGTTGGTAAATAGTACGTCTGATCTCCAAACAAGCTTTTCGAAGGTTGGGCGCTGCCTCTGCTTTGTTTCGTCTTGCTAGTTACGTCTTTTTTTATATCGAAGAAAATGTCTCCCCTCACCTACGCCTTTATTCGAGCGATTGCTACCGCCTTGTTTCTCGCCTACTTTTCGTGTGCATATCCCAACATCACCCAAGAGCTTGGCCCTCTCCTATCTTCTAGCGCAGTAATTATATTCCCGGGCTCTACTGAGTTTCTCGTCGCCACGGACAGGGACAATGAACAAGACCCGCCGACCTATGCTGTGGTTGTGGAGGTAGCTAGCGAGAGTGATGTGCAGGAAACCGTGAGTTTCTGCTTGAGATGGATTCAAGCTGTTGCTCACCACAAGATAGGTACGATATGCGACTCGCCACGGAATACCCTTCTTGGCTACGACTGGCTTGCATGGGGGAACGAGGACTTTAGGAAACTTGCACCAGGGGCTCAATATCAGAATGAGGAAACTGAATTCTGTTACCATTGCGGCGAACGGTCGCAGCGCTAAATTTGGAGGTGGCATTCTTGGGCTTGAAGTCACGAATGCTCTGTGGGCAGCAGGCAAGCAGACAGGTATATGAGCTCAGTGTCAAGGATCGTACGTAGGAAGAAAGACTGACGCTAACTAGTTACCGGAGCATGCGAATGTGTCGGTTTGGTGGGCCCCCTCCTTGGTGGTGGCCATGGATATCTCCAAGGCTTCCATGGTCTTATCTCTGACAACCTCATCTCGGCTCGCGTAGTGCTTGCTACCGGAGATGTGGTTACTGTCTCAGCTACACAGCATTCTGGTACGTCCAGGGTTCTTGATCTTGGAGTGAAATCTCATGTCCCGCTCCACGCAAAAACAGTCGATTTGAAGCGGCATCGTACTGACCTCGCGACGAAGATCTCTTCTGGGCCCTTCAAGGAGCAGGCCATAATTTCGGAATCGTGACAGAGATTACAAGTCGTGTTTATGATGTCCCATCAACGAATTGGTCCTACGCACAATATATATTCACACATGATAAGGTTGAGACTCTCTTCACTTTGATCAATAACTGGACTGCAAATGGAACGAGAGACATGCCCGTCGAGTTTATTAACAAGAATGTCTTTGCACGTATTCCAGGTATCGATGCCAACAACGTAAGTCGCAATCAGAGCCATGGGCCTGTCTGGTTCTAACATTCAACAGGCAGTCATAGTCTTCAACATCTTCTACCAAGGTGTTGACGCCGTCCCAAGCGACTACACTGCGCCACTTTTAGCCATCGGTCCAGCTGTAGCAACAGCGAACGTAACAGACTACCCTGGACTCACTCTCGTTGACGGTACTGATATCAACAATGCTGTGTGTACGCAGCATGACGCCGTCAACATGATGTTCCCAATCAGTATAAAGTCGTACAGCATCCAAGCTCAAAGAGCTGCCTTTAATGCCTTCAACGCATTCACGGCGGATGCGACATTCCTCAACTCGGCTATTCTGTTGGAGGGATACTCTACACAGGCTGTGAAAGCTGTGCCGAGTGACACGACGGCATTTCCTCACCGCGCGGATAACTTTTTGATGTAAGTTCATAACCCTGTCTTTGGGTTCGTGATATCCATCTAATACTCTGTTAGCACCCCGGTCGTCAGCTACTCAGTGAATAGCACATTAGACAGTTACGCTATCGCCTTTGGCGATAACCTGCGGGAAGCTCTGCACAAGGCTGATGGGAGCGCTGAGATGCATACGTATGTGAACTATGCGCATGGGGACGAGAACTTGCGGGAGCTGTACGGGTATGAGGACTGGAGGGTGGCCCGGCTAAAAACTTTAAAGAGGAAATATGATCCTGAGGGGCATTTCAGTTTCTATGCCCCCATTTAATCCACTTCCCTACGGGCAAGGATAGGGAGGTAGCTGAGGGCATGAAGAAGAGGCTTGTAGAGTTGGGTAGGGTGAGCGGGGATATTGGATATTCGCAGCAAGATTACATCAGTGGGGAAAAGAGGAATGGCAAATTCACTCTATGTTACATTCCATGATAATTAGCAGCAGGCTTTATGAAAGCCTTAAGACAGGAAGCAATTCGCAGAACCCTACTATAACTCGCTCGCTCCTCGCTCCTCCTCGGAAATCCCCATTCATATATTGCTCTCCCAGCCTCCTAGCCCAAAACAAATCAAAATAGCAAGATCCGAGCGAACAAACTATGCGGTTCTGATATTTCGAACCCGATTTCCGGGAAAGCAAAGCAAATAAGAAAAAGCGATATCGTGTAACACTAAGCTAAGAACACCTGCGGACGGAAATTGGTGGGCGAAACCTATCGCCAAATACCTTTAGTAGCATTATAATTCTTTCATATTATAGGCTAATTAGATTTACCACTTACCACTGCCAGTCCCAAGGTCAAATACTCGATGCGGGCTTGAGCCAATCGGAGCTAGAAACAAATTCCTCATAACTCACCCTCGATCTCACGGAGGATGTCATTTTCGGACGGCCTACCAGCACATGGCACGCTTTGCAATGTTCTAACCATTGAGGTTATAGAATAACCACGAGATGTATTTCAAGATTTCCTGCTCAAAGTCTTTGCAAGCATTGCAGCGTTGCAAAGGAATTTCGAGGGCTGAGAGGTCTATAAACCCTAATACACACGACGGATCGGACCGAGATCATTGCCTCATATTTGTCAGAGTTGCTACGCTATCTCTGAGAATGGCCTGTGGTGCTTCAGAGCCGAGGGCATGCGATATAATACGACTGTAGAACCCATTAATGAGTTACTATCTAGGGTTATTCTACAAATCCTTCAGCTCGTCCGAGACGGGCCGCGGTCGCTGTATTGACTTTCTGATAATATGGAATTCCGCATATATACCGTAATGCAGAGAAGACATCAACAAAACCCAGTTGGAATATCAGTCGACTTTTGCCGGTCGCAGGTAGTAGGTCGCACGTGCTTGTAAGATTAATCTTTTCGTTGTGCTCCCTCTGTGCCTAGCCGCACCACTGACGGAAAGTACCACTTGCAAACCGGTAGGTAATGTAGCGATCACCGAGCTGCTCAGAGTTCCTGTACTACTAAGGCTCCTAGTGGTGAATATAGCGAGCAGTATGACCCTTCAATAAGCCATTAATCACCTATCCCCACCTCTGACTGCTGTCACGACATTTGTATTTAAATTATGGCGCTATCGCTAAAGTTAATTGCGTGCTAGATAACGATAAATACTATTCAGAGACTACCTCAGAGTGAAGAATTATCGGCGCCGAAGAATTATATTATGTATAACGTAATTCACATACGAGTTGCCCACACAAGCGAGCTGCCCACCAAAACACGAAAATTGACTATTACTGCCTACTACTACACTACCACCCTACATAATAAC
>LMYD01000558.1:0-31088 GCA_001630595.1 Pseudogymnoascus sp. BL308 | reverse complement strand
ATCAATCGGTCATCGGACCCAAACCACCCACTCTTCCTGCACACGCCTCACCCCCACCGCTACCTTCCCACGTCCCTCCCGCGCCGCACGCCTCTTCTCCATTTAGAAAGGAAGTGCGAAGCTCTGGCCCCGAGACGAGGCCGCCTGCCTACATCTAGCTTCGAGTACCGCGACGGGGCTGTACCTACACATGCCACTGTACAGCACTGGATGAAAGCTCAGGCGCCGATCCACCATCCATCGCTCTCTCCGGCGTCGCGTCGATCCCGTAGGAAGGGTTCAGTT
Organism: Pseudogymnoascus sp. BL308; assembly: GCA_001630595.1. Taxonomy (NCBI): domain Eukaryota; kingdom Fungi; phylum Ascomycota; class Leotiomycetes; order Thelebolales; family Thelebolaceae; genus Pseudogymnoascus; species Pseudogymnoascus sp. BL308. The sequence continues at coordinate 30,803 of LMYD01000558.1, read as the reverse complement.
CAACCCACTTGTGCCATTCGGGAAGGATTGGACGCGGCGAGGTTAATTGGATTGGCGGTACGGCGGTACTTGCTCGTACTTACTTGCTAAGGCATGTAGGTGTGAGGGATGTTGGCCCTATACTTAAATATAGCTAATATCCGTTTGATGTTGTATGCAGCATTCCCTGTGGGTGTTGCTCTGTTGTCGTGTGTGCCTCGCATCGCATCGGGTGTTTCATGGGGGTTGGTATTTTTATCAGTTTTGTTGCTGGTCAGGTGAGGGTGAGAGGTCTGTGAGGGCGGACGGATCGGGTAGGGGGGAGGGCTATCAGGGCTCAACGCTCAACAAACAACAACTCACGATGCTTCGTGCTGTTCGGTTCGTGCTGTGGGTAGTCCGCGATCGGTCGCGCTGCTTCTGCAGTGTGTTATGGAAGCAGCAGGCTCTCTACACCGTTATCTGCAATGGGAGAATGAACATTGAGCAATTAGCAGCAAGTATCCAACCTCATTCTCATTATACTCTTCATTTCACGTCTAATTCCTCGCATGCTACTGCGCGCTTCATTGCGCAGGTCATGACACATCTCATTGCACCGCACGTCTCATTACTCCTCATATCATGCTCCTCTTATCATCACCTCATATCATGATCCTCCTGTCAATGCGCCTTATCGCATTGCACATATATCATTCATTACTCGTTGTATAATTGCTTCTCCTATCATCGTGTCTCATGTCATGCTCCTCCTATCATTGCGCCTCACGTTATGACTCGTCTTACCATTACTCCTATCATTATTACACATCTCGTTACATATCACAACACGACGCCTGCGGAAACCTCATGCTATTATTGCATTAGTTGCGCATTTTCATCTACAGAATATCGAATCTGCGCTAAACGCCAGAGCACTGCGAGACTCCGCGGAAAGCATATATTTGCGCATTTTCCTCTAGAAACCACTGGATCTGCGCATATACGTTTACAATGGACCTTATATGGGCCAAACCAGGCGCCCTGCGAAAGGCTTGAGGTGTTTCGATAGCTTCGATGGCTTGCTTCGTGTCGCAAGAGGCCTGGTGCCGCAAGAGGCTTCGTGCTGCAACAGGCTTTCGTTACAATGAGCTTCATGGCATAGGGGCTTCGATTACGAGAGGCTCCATGCCGTGCCATAGGAGGTCTCGTGCCACAGGAGGATTCGATAGCGAGAGGCTTTCATTGCAGGGGGGTTCGATAGCAAGAGTCTTCGTGCCATACGATAGCGACGCTTTAATGGCTTTGTTCTGCCTGCAAACCTTTGATGTTGCCTCCGAAGCCTTCGCTCGTTATGTTTTGGAAGCTTCATCGTGCCCCTACAAAGCTTTGCAAAGCGTTTCAACGCAGATTTGGCAAGAAGGGCTGGATTTGCACAAAAATCTAGTATGGTCCACAATGTTTATCGACATGGTCGAATCTACCAGCAGGACATGGTTGGGCTCAGCACTGTCGAATATGCTAGCATGACAAGGTTAAGTCGGCACTGTCGAACCTACTGGCATAACATGGTCAAGATCACACACAGTTGAATCTACTTGTATGATAGCATGGTTGATGAAGGCCGTCGGTTTGACAGTTTAGCGCAAATATGTCTATTGTTAGTTGGATTTGCGCCAAATTACCATGCGGAGCCCTGCGATTTTGCGCTTGTTCGTCTATAACAATCTGGGTTTGCGCAAAAGCTAGCGAATTAACAAGCTTGAAATCAACATGGTCGATTGACGCGGTCACAGTTGATAAGGTTAAGGTCAGCATAACAAGGTCGAAATCAACGGGGTCGGAGTTGAACATGATACAATCGAAGGTGGCAAGTTAAATTGAGGTCGGTATGACAGGGTCTAATTCGGTAAGGTTAAAGCAACTCGATAGGATCGAAGAAGCTAGATGGAGAGCTTCGTTCCATGATTCGAGGCTCTCGAATCATAGAATGAAAGCTCTCGATTTATTTTGCGCAAAACTTTATAGATGGACCTAGATTTGCGCAAAAAGCCTCCTCTCGCGGAAGCCTTCACTGAAGCCTAGGAGAGCCTCCCTTCCTATAAGCCAAGCGCGTTAGCAGAAGAAGCCTACAGGAGAGCCAGCTCTAATAGAAGGTTCCCATTCGCGCTTTCCTTTCGATGTGCCTTCCTTTTGTTGCTCCTTCCTTTCCGTTCGCTTTCAATTCCTCATTGCGCTTTCCTCATTGCGCTTTCCTCATTGCGCTTTCCTCATTGCGCTTTCCTCATTGCGCTTTCCTCATTGCGCTTTCCTCATTGCGCTTTCTTCATTGCGCTTTCCTCATTGCGCTTTCCTCATTGCGCTTTCCTCATTGCGCTTTCTTCATTGCGCTTTCCTCATTGCGCTTTCCTTTCCATTTATGCCTTCCGTTCCATTGCTCTTTCCGTTCCATTGCTCTTTCCGTTCCATTGCTCTTTCCGTTCCATTGGCGCCTTCCTTTCGATGTGCCTTCCTTTCCATTGCGCTTTCCCATTTGCGATTTTCCATTTGCGCATCATTTCGTGATTTGGCGCAAGTTTGTCTAGATTTAGACGGATCTGCGCAAAATTCATAAATCGACAGCGTCGATTTTAGCTGGGTTTTACGAGGTTCTTGCACATATTCATGTATAATGGGTCAAATTTGCGCAAAATGTTACCAAAGTCGACGTTGTAGGTTAAACTAACCTTCGGCATTGGTGTCATGTTTCTGCTTGATAGCTTCGCCAAATCAGTTGGCGCCATCAAGTGAGTTGGGCCACCAAGTCAGTTGCCGCGAGGTCGTTATGACAGCATCGTGAAGTCAGTAGCTTCGTCTGCTGTTGTTGCGTAGATATGTCACAAAAGGAGTAGAGTTAGCGCCAATATCAACAACATACTACACAAGTTGACGAGTTAAGTTTGATTCCCATCAACATTGATCTGTGATTGAAGACAATTGGAAGCAAGTAAACCTTCTATAAGCCGCTCTCCCCTTCCTCTTTCGTCTAACATCTTGAGGAGCCAAATACCACAGACCTCCCAACCCAAAACCTCCCATTACACCCATCTCCCCCTCCCCCAAATTATATTCTCCACGCCCCCGTAGCCGCCATAACCCACGTCGTCACCACCGTACACACTCCTATCCACAGCCACTGCGAAAACGAAAACAGACCCCAAGCTGCTGGTGCCGCACCTACGACTGACAGATATATTAGCCTAGTTTCCCCCTGAAGAGCTACAACCAAGCAAACTCACCCGCTAGCGGAAGGGATCCAAGGCCTACCGACAATATCCACAGGAGTGCCACAATTGGTAGCATGGAGATAGGGAACATTTTTGTTTTGGCGATATGGGTTTCTTGAGGGTAGGCGAATGAGGGGTGTTTTTGTGCCTTTGAGTTTGTTTGTGTGTTTGTGTAGGTTGGTGCGGTAAGAAAGGGGGTGAATTCACAATAAGCTTTGTAACTTTTTTAGGAAGCAGTTGTTCTTTGTTGTTACTATTGCTTTGTTCTCTATTGTTGCTCCCTACACCAAAATTAACCTACTATCCCCCCTTTCCCACCGCCTTGTCAGAACCATCGCTCGGTGCTATCCCCAAAAACACAAAACTCCCAGACCCAAAATCCCGAGTCTCATCAGCATTGACCCCTCCCTAGCTCACCACCCCACCATCCCCATCCTCTGCAAAAACGAAAACAAACTCCCTCCCGGCGTCGCACCACCATACGTGCTCTGCCATCTCGCTGCAAACGAACCTTCACAAAACTCAGTTAGCCCCTATCACACCCACACATATCAAAAACGACCATCACTCACCCAATCTAACCCCCACCCCCCCAAACCCCAACCCTTCCACCACCCACGGCGCCACCACCACTAGCACCCCCAACGCAACCACCACCGCCACTACCCCCGCCATCGCCGGATGCCCCCCTACCCACCCCTCCACATCCCTCCTCGCCACCTCCACCACCTCCCTCGCCGCCCCCAGCGGAACCCCCGCCTCGATCGCCGCGGTGATGGAATTCAGGATCGCGAGCGCGAGATCGGACGTCCATGATGTGGTTGAGAAGTCGGATGCTGAGACGGGGGGAGGGGGAAAGGAAGCGGCGAGGTCGTGCCGGAAGGAGGGGGGGGTGCGGGAGAAGAGGAGGAGGCCTGCAAAGTGGGAGGTGAGGTCGTGGTCGGTTGGGGGTGTGGGTGTGGGTGTGGATGTGCTGGTGAGGAGGGGGGATTTTTCGTTGAAGGGCGAGAGGGGGGGTAGGAGGGGGGATTTGAGCTCGTGGTAGGGGGAGGTGTGTTGGGTGTGGTTGGTGGTGATGGCGCTGGTGCGGAAGAGGCGGCCGAAGAAGGTTGAAAGGTAGGCACCCATTTCTGTGCTTGGATTTGTGGTAGGGAGGGTTTGTGATGGGTGATGCGTGTTTGTGGTGTTTGCAAAGGACGAGGTCGCGGGGGTCGTGAATGAGACGAGAGTGAGAATGTGAGAGTGTGAATTCCAAGGTAATGGGTCCTGGATATATGAATCCTCTGCGCCAGATGTCCGAGTGCTAGTTTCCTTTCTTTAGTTATGAGAAACTGTGAATTTTAAAAAGGAGTGTTGAGATTATTCAAATATTTACTTTGCTCACTTTAACTTTTATAATAGATAAAATATAAAATTCGGGTGATAGACAAATTCAAATAATAAATTTCACATAAAAACTAAAAGTATCTCTTCAGAAAAACCACCCATATCCTTCTCTCGCAAGAGGGAACGGCATAACTACTATCTATACCCTTCAATTCCTCGTACGCGCCCCCTTCCCCACCAGCACCAATTTCCAACCCCCCCGTCCTACGTCACCTACCTCCCCACCTACCAACATATCTGCCTACATACCCATCACCCACCCATTCTGCCTCGCTGTTGGCTACCTCCCCGTCGTTGGCGCTACCCGTCCTCTGTTGGTGATGTTGGTGTCACGGCCTCCATGGTCGGCTGTTGGGCCTGTGGCGCGGTTGGGGCGGGTAGCCGCGTTGGGTGTTGGATCATGGGTTGTGAGCGGGCGGGGTAAGGTCGGTCGGGTTGGGAGATTGGGGGGATGGAGGGGTTACAGAGGGGAAATTATTGTTTGCTTATTATGAAGAAGCTTTGGTTGTGGTGAAGAGCGGTTGGTGGTTACGACGTCTTCCGGGTGCGTTGTGTGAGTTGGAGCTTCACGGGTTACCACGACACCCAGAAAAAAAAACTGTCATAGTTGACAGGTAGGTTACTAGCATGAGATAAAAGGTCTCCATTTTCAAATATGGACGAGAAATATATCCATCACCGCCTAATCGAGGCACTCGAGAGCGAACGTCTATATACGTCTGGTATCTATCACCCGTGCTTCGCAGAGTAATAAAACCCCACGACCACCTCAGCCAGTCCTACGAAAAATTCACATCCCAACAACGCCACTCATTAATCCCACCCCCTCGTGACAACTTCCACGCTTTAGACACCCTAAAACGCACCACCCCCACCATACCCCCCATTCCCCCTCGGCCTCTGCGAATTCGAGCTCCCCGACCTGCCCATATCCTCCGCCGCCATACTATTCCACGACCCCTGCGTATTGCTCCTGGGCTGCGGCGCAAAGTACTCGGTCGAGTTATTCGGCGCCGCCGCCGGCATATACCCGCCCCCGCTCCCATTCCGCGAGTTCACAGAGTACCCCCCCGGCCCCGGCGAGCGCGGGTTGTTGAACTGCCCACCAGCCGCGTACCCCGGCGACGCGAGCGCAGGACTACGCAGACCGGCTGCGTCGCCGTAGGCCGCTCCGCCGGGACGGAGGGAGCCAGAGGGCGATTTGAGGGATGCGCCTTGGCCCTGGTAGGCAGGCGGGACGGTGGGCATGGGCGGGTCCATGGAGCGGTCGTTGCTGATGGGCGACTTGACGATGCCTCCGGCGGCGAATTCCTGGGCCGTCATGCCGCTGGGGCCGAGGGCGTCGGGGCTGATGCCTGCGGCTTTGAGTTCGATCTGGTAGGCGGCGTCTTCGCGGTCCATGGCCTCCTGCTTGGCGCGGAAGGCTTTGGCTTCGCGCTTGCCCTGGCGGCGCTTGCGGCAGCACGAGAAGAGGCAGAGGCCTGCGAGGAGGAAGGCGGCGCCGCCGGCGGAGGCGTAGATGGCGGTTTTGGAGGAGGAGGGGAGGGCGTTGAATTTGTCGCTGATGGAGGGCTCTGCGGGGGGCTTGATGCCGAGGAGGAGGAGGCGTTGGGTGGAGTTGCCGCTGGGAGGGGTTAGGAATTGTCTTCGATGGATTGTCATGGGGTGGAAAATGGACTTACGGGATGGATTGGATGCTCTCGAAGCTTCCAGTGCGGTCGCCGTACTTGTATGCTTTTCCGCCAGTGGTGAAGTCTTCCACATCGACGCTCTTCACGTACATGTGGAATGGCACGTCATTGAAATTGGTTTCGCCGCCCGCCCATTCGACCACACCCTTCTCGTTGTTGTCCTTGTCACCACCTGCCCAGATACCCAGTTGGACAGTCATAGGTGTCTGGGGGTAGTTCCGGCCACCAAGGGCATCTTCGTACTTTAGAGTGCGGACATTCTTGGTGTCGACGAAGAAGTCGATTTGTTTCTCGGTCCAGAGAAGGGTGTAGTTGTGGAACTCGTCCATGGGCTTCTCCACAGGGTGCCAGAAGGCCCTGTCATAGGATGTCTGGTTTCCCTTGCCAAAGTAGTTGGACTGGACGTGGGTTTCGTTGCCACCGATTAATTCCCAGTCCACCTCGTCGAGATCCTTGGAAAGCAAGACGATGGACGACACAATTCCTTGTCCGCGGGCAGCCTTCATATGGACTTCGACTCTGCCGAACATGATGGTGAACTGCGACTTGAGCGTCGGCGACTCCTTCTGCGCGTTGATGGGAAGAAGAACACCATCCTTCTGGTATCGGGCCTGGCCGGCCTCCAAGTTCCACGTCGAGGCGTTGGATTCCTGAGTGAAGTCAAAGTTGTATCTCATGGCCAGCGCAGGCTCTTCTGGACAATCCTTCTTCGTAGGATCGCAGTCTGTTTGGGTTTGGGCTGTCGCAAGGCCGATGAGAGCGACGAGGGAGAGGCCCACGAGGCCACGTAAATTGGGTAACATGGTTGGTAGAGAGCGTGGTGATTTGATCGAGGTGTAAATCGCTCAATCGAGATAGATTATTGGGAAAGGTGTTGTTATGTGTGTGCTGATGTCGCAGCTTCGGGATATTTGGCTTCGGTTGCTTGCGGTATCAAACACGCATTGAAGCAGGGAAAAAAACGAGGGTATACTTGCTAAAGAGCGCAGCAGGAAAGCATGAGGTTCAGAGAGTGTGGTTCAGAGATCAACTCCTTATGTGGTCAGTGTATTGCGCTGTATCGCATGTGAACGAGGTTATCGAGTATTCGTCTGATGTGTGTGTGTGTATACACGACGGAAGTGAGAGAGCGAAAGGTCAAAAGTGAAGGAGAGTGTTTGTTTGACCGGAATTCATTCTCGAGGGTCGAGGATAGAGAGGAGTGAAAAGGTTAACACCTCAAACGAGGCAAGGTGAAGTTCGAAACGGGTCTGAGGAGGCGGGCGGAGAGGGGGGTGCTGGGCAGTATCTGGGCGGTATCTGGGCGGTATCGAGTACGGTATCTTGGGACGGAGACCCCCAGGGTTATTGGGGAGGATCCAAGAGGGAGCAGCCAATGAGAGGGCTGATGTTCCTGACGTACCCGAGATTAAGGGGACCTTTGACTGGCATTAAGTGGCATTAAGTCACTTTTAGCGGAGTTGACGGGCCTTTGACAGCCATTTGCATGGTTACTTGCTGTATTCGGTTTAGCGTTCAACGGCCTGGCGTGCTCCTAAAAGGCGCCGATGGACACCAACGACAGTCCGTCTGCAGCATACGAGACGCTTACAACTCCCTTCTGGTGGGCTGCGGTGGGCTGTGGTGGAGTTCAATATAGTGTGCAATATATACGAGGGGATCATCGCGATTTTACTTGCAAAGCGTCATTTTACAGCGTATTTACGACGTCATCTCCAGTTTATTTTAGCCTTCGATGTGGCGCAGAAATAAGGTAATTCGTGCCTGAGGTGAGAGATGCTATTGTGTGGGGATGCCCTGCTACGAAAACCCTACACTATTCACGACTGGACACACGAGATAGTTCAAGTAGATATCTCTGATGACTTAGTTCTTGAGTGCTTGAACTATTGAAAGTCCAAAGAGGGACTATATATACCTGAGGATTAATGCTGACATTTTGGGTTGGTAGGATTTATCCCGTTTACTCCGTCTCTGAGTAGCTGATACGAGAACAGTAGCCTTTGGTAATTGAGAGTCTTCATTTCAATTACAGTTGCTGTAATCACTGCTGTATTCACGAGTAACTAATAAGGTAATCATACCCCACAGTAACTAAGAATCTTTAATTCAATTGCAGTGGCTGTGATCACTTCCGTCGTTCACAGCCCCTCGTAAGACTTTTGAGTGGCACGAGTACCATCGCAGACGTAAACTCCAAACCCGACCCTGCCCACCTCGCGCCTTGCAAAACACCAATGAATGCTCCGTCGTAAAATCAACGCCAACCACCCAGATGCCATCCTTCACGGCTTTGCCTTTTTCCTAACCATCCCGGCACCCAGAACATTGACTTCGGGGGCTTGCTCAGATGGAGCCTCAGCAGAGACCCCTCCATCGTCGGCAGCTCTCTTCTTCTTCCTAACCAGTCCAACATTCAGCGTCGTGACGGTATCGCGACCGGGCAAGTTCCTCGCCTCAAAAGCCCTGGTCCCAACAACAGTAGTCCCCCAGCCGAGCGTCTCAACCGAAGAGCCTCCGGGGACCTCGCCAGTCCATCGCTTGGTGGCTTCGCGCGCCAGGCCGAGATTCGCAAAGTCGAGAGATAAGAGGAGTTCGTGGAAACGATGGTAATCCTTCTCCTCAAGCACAACCTGTCCTCTGCTGTCGGCTGGCCAGATGTAGTACGGCGTGCTCTCGGGCTTTGAGGGCCGATGGCCAGGGTTGTTCGCCTTGACTCGGGGTTTTCGCGGCACAATCGGTCCGGAGAGAGCGGGCGTTTTTCTCGCCTTCTGGCGCCTGTTGGGGGTAGGAGACGCGGCCTCAACTTTGAGGGCTTCCCTAGTCTGAGTCGGCCGCCCTCGTTGCGATTTGACGGGGCTATCCTCTGGTTCCGTGAAACTGCTTGCAAAGCTCGCCTGGCTCGTCAATGCCTGGCTGCTGGCCGTATCTCCTGCTTCCGATGGAGGAGTTGGCGCAAAGACAACCCATATGAATCCCACAAGACGGCCCGCACTGCATTCTTGTCGGAAAGCCATCATCTCCCAAAACATATCCAAATCCTTCACGCTCTTCCACTGCCCATTCTCCTTCCCTTGAGATCCAGAAAGCTCCTCGTCCAACTCATCGAGAAATCTTGACTTCGGATCGTCTGGGAAGTGAGGGATCAGGCACCGAGGAGGCGCATCCGGGAAAAGCGCAATCTCTCGCAGTGGGTGGCCAACCGTCCATGTCTTCGTTTCTGCGTGCTTTGGTGGTAGGAATGCCTTCGCCTCGTATGTATCCAATCCCGGCACCGTCAAGTATCCATGAATGTTGTGCCATCCCCCGTCTTTCTCCTTGGCCAGCAGCGGGTTCAGCACCCGGCACCACCACTTCACCAAGCCTCTGTCATCTAAGACATGCTTCCCTTTATTATCAATGCTCCTCGCAAATAGATATTGGTCCTGCGCCCGGGCGAACAGCGAAACGATGGTTTGGATGCCGGGCCTCCTGCGTCGCTCCACCAGGTATGACAAGAATGCTGAGCTGATCTCCTTCAGCGGTGACGGGCTGCCCTTGGGCAGGTTCAGTAGGTGTAGATACCCGCTGGAATCGGCTTTCGATACGAATAGCGTGGTGGAATGCGCGGTCGAATAAATGAGGACCTCGATGGCGTAGACGAGCACTTCGCCGGATGAACCTGAAGTGGCCTTGCCATTTGAATTTATCGATACTGATAGGAAATGGCTTTCGCAGTATGTCTTGTTGGGTCGCTTTCCTGGGGGAGCGGAGTAGATAGCTGAAGTGGACGTTGGTGGCGTGGATATGTGGTATACCTTGAAGCTTGTGTCCTTTGGCAAGGCTTCACCTAGCAATTGCTCCAGCGACTTCCTCCCATCCTTCCCTCCAGAAAGTAAGCCATTATGCGCCGCCATAAGTATAGCAATAAACCAAAAATAACCTCATACTCCTAACAACTGTTTGAATAAACTGTCTTTGTCCTGTGGGCGCAGTTGGAGTTCACCCCAGATAAGCTCAGGTCCAAAGTGACGCGCCCCGGTCGCCAGGTCCCGAAATCGCCTAGCGCCAATTCAAACTCCAGAATTTCGACAACCACCAATTCCGCACCCTCACAAACCAGGACGAACCGCCCAAACAACCCAACGAGTGCGCCCCTTTCACCACACAATGGCCACCAAAGCGCCCCTCCGCTCCCTCCAGGCGATTGCCCAACGCCCTTCCCTCTGCAGCGCCTGCACGCCCCTCTCCCTCGCCTCCCGCGTCGCCCCAGCCCAGGCATCGAAGCTCTTCTCCACCAGCGCCGCGCGCACCGAGGAGTTGAACGAGAGGCCGCGATGGTCGTATACGCCTGAGAAGATGAAGGCGCCCTTCCACCCGCGCGTCAAGGACCCGAAGATGGCGTTTGCGGTCAATGAGGACCCGGCGCTGCTGGACGCCATGTACGCCAAGTTCTTGGGGATGGGTGGGGAGAATGCGCTCACGGATGAGGTCAAGTGGCTCGCGGTCACGCATAAGAGCTTTGATCAGGGGAGGAGGGGGTTTAATGATAAGCTGGCTTTCTTGGGTATGTGCTGTCTTGTGTAATGGCCGGTGATGGTTCCGGGCGTGGATTGGGAATGAGGACTAACGAGGGACTACAGGGAAGCGGATTCTTGTGCTCCAGGGCACGACGGTGCTACTTACTTCCCAAGCACCGCCGCCTCCATCGACAGATACTTATAACCGCGAACCATTCAACCACCCATCCCTCGAGGGCCTTCCCAAGGTCCAGGCAGTCGACCTTGGCGACGTGCTGTCCAAGCAGAGAGTGGCTCAACTCGCGCGCTCATATGGAATCGAGCAGGTCACAAGGTGGAAGCCGAGAAACGTATGTCCCTCTCAATAACCCCTCTACGGCCCGGATGAATACAATCTAACTCTTAATAGCCGCTGAGACTAGGAGCATCCGGTGTCGATGTTGTCCTGACGACCTCCGTGTACGCTATAATCGGAGCATTGGCGTTACAGAAGGGCGGCGATTTCGCCGGCCAGGTCGCGAGAGAGAAGGTCCTGAAGCCCCTGGGTCTGTTATAGGCGAAGCGGTTGTGTATTATACATTTTATGAGCATTTATTGGCGTCTGGATGTTCGAGTATTGTAAATTAGAATATAGATATATTGTATGTTCAAAAGATTTGGATTAACTCTGAGCAACTGAAGAATTGTTGATCGTGACCCTCTGTTTAACTGTGTGCTCTATATTTGCGCTAACAGAGCGACTTTTACTAACTACCATAAACGCCTTCGCTATGCCCCTTTAACTATATGCAATAACTTCAATCATCAGCGTGCCTCACAAGCACCGATAACCTGTGCTGTAATATCCTTAAAGATTGGGGACAGCGAGCATTTCGGGTATTTCGCAACTAGCTGCCCCGACTCTCTGGTCTCGCCATTTGGCTTTGGCTCATCTGTGCCCTCCATTGCCTGGCCATTGATTGATGTACCAGCTGGATACGAAGGCGTCCTACCCGCTTCAACCAGCATGACAAACTGGGGGTCAATCGGAACGCTTCCGAGGAATTTAACTCCAAATTCCTCTGCCATAACTGCGCCGCCTCCGGAGCTAAAGACGTTTGTGCATTCCGAGCAACTGGGACACACAAATCCGCTCATATTCTCCACCACGCCAATCACGTTGATCGCTGTCTTGACGCAGAAGTTCAGCTCCTTCTTCACATCAGCTGTGGCCACAGCTTGTGGGGTCGTGACAACAACAGCCCCCTTGACTTGTCCCGGCAATGCATTCTTCAGCAGCGTCTCCGCCAGGCTTATGTGCTCATCTGAAGTCCCGGGTGGCGTGTCGATCAAAAGGTAGTCAACCTCGCCCCACAGCACATCGCTCAAGAACTGGCGCACCATAGCCGTCTTCTTTGGCCCCCTCCATACCACCGCATCGCCCCTTTCCCTGAGCAGGAAGCCAAGGCTCATACATCGCAGCTCGCCGATGCCGGCTTCAGGGTCCGCAGCGTGGACTGGGACTGGTACCCAGCCGCCTGGGGCTTGTGTGACTTTCGCGGACTCGATGCCGAATAGGCGGGGTATAGATGGGCCGGTAAGATCGATATCTAGTACTCCGACTGAGTGTCCAGCGAGGGAGAGGGAGAGCGCGAGTTGGGTTGTGATCGAGGATTTGCCGACCCCTCCTTTGCCTGAGAGGACCTGGAACACAAAGATTAGTGGGGTTTTTGGGTCGTCATAAAATAACTTACAAGGACAATATTTTTTATCCGATCTAGAGACATTGTGTATTATATACCTCTGTCTCGCCAGAAATCCTCTGTTATATATTTTGATGTTCAGTCATATCATGGTGACCCGTAGAAATAAATTCAGAGACCCTGGGGTTTATGTTATCGATACCTTGCTGCAGATTAGCAAGCAACCGCCTCCCGCGGCCCCACCTAGATCGGCACCACGTTTTTGCGGCTTCCGGATGTTCCGAGCAGCACCCCTGCATCATCGACGTAGGTAGACGCGCATCCCGCAGCCCCCAAATCTTGATCTAGGTAACTGCCAGGCGCTGTGGTTTTGCCATCTGAGCAACAATTCGCATGCTCGAGACACGATGAAAGTCGCCTTTACCTTAGAGTCGCAATGGATGATCCCTGGGGCTCGCCATGGGCAGATGAGGCGCCAGGGACAGCTAAGAAATTAGATGAGGCGAGGCCGAAGCCAATTGTGATAGCTACGGAAAAGCAGCTTCCGTTCGACTCCGGGCCAAGATCACCTTGGGATGATGATGACGACGGTGAACAGTGGTCGGGGAATCTTGATCATGTAGTCCAGGAGCAGCGTTCGTCGAAAATACTGGATGGAGATGTGGGCTGGAGCTACCATCAAAATAACGGACACGAACCTCTTGGGGAGGGCGAGGTGGCTGCGACGAGGGTCGACTCACCCTGGGCCCCACAGTCGCATGAGGAGGGAAAATCACCGAAACAAAATCTACAGGAACAAGAAGGGGAACAAGGTTTTGGTGACCCCTGGGGACAACCGGATGTTCAGGCAGAAGCCAGGCCATCGCCGGATTTGAGACAGCAAGCTTTGGAGCCAGTTAAAACCGACGATACGGACTCATACCATACTCATGAGGAGCTCAGAGAGATTTCAGACGATGTTCCTTCACAAGAAGAACGCCAGCTTGAGTCCATCGACTCTACCCAACCCGAAACGTCTCCATTGAAAGATGGTGTCAGGAAAGCGCCCATTATCGAATCACCTGGCGATGAGGAGTCCAATGCCTACCCGCGGGATAACTTCTCTCAGCCTCCAACCTTAGAAACCCTAGATAAGGATGCGCCCCAGTCTTCCCGGTCGTCCTTATCACTCTCAGAACATAGCCACCACGATGTAAGGACCAATGATTCGCCACATACGTCTCCCGATGGAGAATCACGGCCTATACCAGGTGAAACTAAGGACACTTCAAAGGTTAAGGAGTTAGTTCAGCTATTTGACGGCTTAACAGTGGAATCTCCCAGCGCCCCCGAGAGCCGCAGCGACGAAGATTTGCCACTGGCTTCATCAGAGCCAAGTCTCGAAGAGCCCTCTCCCGCGGAAACTGAGGACGAGTTTGGCGATTTTGAGGATGGCGTCTCTTTTGTTAGTGCTAGTGCGAATTCTGATGAGCCGGAAGTCTCGGCAGGTGCTCCGACTTCAGTACAGCCGTCAAAGGCTGTAGAAGAGCCTATTATTTCACGGCCAGTAGAGCGAAGAACTTTTGAACGCGGGTCTGTAAAATTTGACATCGACAAGTCTATTGTGGATCGACTCTATCCGGATAAAGAGGTATCGCCAGAGACAACCAACTATGGGCCGTCAGATGCCGACATCCCGTTAAACGACTCGCTTTTAACTGTCGAGCAGCGAAAGGTGTGGTATCGAATATCTCGATATGGGACAATGCGAAAACACAACTTAGGGGATGACGATGCCTATGTCAGAATGGGTTGGCAACATTCAAAGGTTCGAGAAAAGACACTCGATATTGTGCACAAGTGGATGGAGGAGGGTCGCCTAGGTTCTGGCATGGCCCTTGGTGGAGTTGGGAGAGTCGAAGCTATGTTCAGCTGGGGGAACCCTGGGCAAGCTCCAAATACCGAAGCCCTGCATGTAGCTCGCAAAGCCTCGCAATCGAGCAAGGCGAAGCAACCAGCTTTGCAAACTTCACCTCCCCGACAGTCTGCGCGCGATGTCAAGCCTGTCCACAGACGGCAGAAGAGCTCCGTGGGCTCTATCAAGAGCGTCGTGAGCTCGCCAGTTGAACCGAGCCCACGTTTCAGTTGGAGCACTGCCCAACCTGCATCCCCTGACCCAGCTACGGCCATTACCTCAGCATCCACCGATTCTCATCCTGAAAGTTTTCGCCAAGAGCCTGTTATACCTCCTATCTCGAAGGCGTTTGAATCGCCCAGCCCCGTACCTGTTGCCATTGAGCCTTTGAAACCCAAACCAGCTGCGCCGCCTGCACCTGAGCAGCCAAAGGAAGTCATTTCAGAGACGAAGGACGACGACGACGACGACGAATGGGGCGAGATGGTAGCATCTCCTGCTACACCAAACTTCCCGAACTTTCCTAGCCTTCCGTCCTTAAGTCAAGGCAATGGCCCGTCAAAGACCACACCGGACTTGAGCCATATTGGTACGAGTAATAATCATGTCGGGAAACACTTCAGAAATGCCTCACTCGGAAACCAAGCTAGCGGGTCCACCCCTGCCAAACCGTTTGACATGGACGCCTTCGTTCCAAAAGCAGCCAACAGATCAAGTCTTGGGGATCTGTCTAAGTTGACGTCTGGCTCGAAAGATCCCTGGGCAAACGCAGACTTCTCATTTTTTGAGTCTCCAAGTACCGCGCCGACGAGCGTACCAACATCCAAGCCGCCGCCGTACACCTCCAAGCCATCTCCATTTTCGTCGAAACCTATTCCAGTGGCACCCGAAACTGCTCCGGCATTGGGTAATACGAAGCCAGCCAAACCCGAGTCGCCAGATATCCCACCTGCTCTACCTGTTGGCCGGAAGTCAAAGACGGAATTGGAGCAGGATAAGATCGTTAGGGATATTATTAAGGGTCTGCCAGATCTCTCATACATGCTTCGTTAATGTGGTCGAACGTAATAAGAGGTGATTCTTCAGTTGAGGGAGCCATCCGCACAAGCTTGGCGCCTGGGGATATATCACGTTTTAAATGAACATATGTAACATACTACCAAACCAATATATACATACAATCGAATATACCAAACATTATACATATTTATACTGCGTTTTCCATATTCCTCCCATCATAAACTGAACAATTCCGCCCCTGGTTCGGTCCCGATAAGCGATAAGCGGCCCCAAAAAATAAATCCAAACCCACCACAAAAAAACCCCACTAGCAACCCCGCGAAACCTCCCGCTGTAGCACTTTCCAACCTTCCTTTTCCTTTTCCTCGTCCCCAGAACCAGCACAACCCCCTACATACATACGCAATGGCGCCCACCCTCTCCGAAGACGACACCGATGATCTGATCTACTTCGCGCGCGCGGGCGAGCTCGCCGATTTCCGCGAGGCGCTGGAGGCGCTGTGCAAGCGCGAGAGCTGTGCTGTTGATGAAGTGCTGGCTGTTGCTGTGGATGGGGAGTCCGGGAATGGGGTGTTGCATATGGCGGCTGCGAATGGGCATAGTGGTTAGTTTTACCTCTGAATTTGCGATCCCCCTTCCACCGTCGCGGGGTTTGGCTCGGTGATCGGGGTGAATGGTGGATGACTGGAAAGAGTATGAACATAGCTAACACGTTCCTTCACAGAAATAATCAAACACCTCCTCACCGCCCTACCCTCCTCCTCCTCCCTCACAACCCTCCTCAACACCCGCAACGCCGCCGGCAACACCCCCCTCCACTGGGCAGCCCTAAACGGCCATCTCTCCGCGGTCCAGGTCCTGGTCGAGGCGGGCGCGGACCCGTACATACAGAACGGCGTTGGACATGACGCCATCTACGAGGCGGAGGTGAATGATCGGAAGGAGGCAGTGGATTGGATGTTGAAGGAGGGAGGGGAGGGGTTGGAGGAGCTTGGGGAGGCTGCGGGGGGTGATGATGAGGAGGGAGAGGGAAGTGCGGAGGGTGTAGAGGGAGGTGCTGAGGGAATGGAGGGGTTGAAGGAGGCGGTTGAGGGATTGAATGTTGGGAAGGGGAAGGGGAAGGAGGAGGCGTAAAGGGGATGTGTGAATGGGTTGATGTAGAGGGGAGTTTATGGCGTTAAAAGAGAGCAGGCATATTATGAGGCGACGAACGAGAATTTACGTTTATACATCTCCATCCTGGGCTTTCGGCGACGTTGGTGTCTGTATCAGATGGGCGGTTTACGGGTGTGCATGTGTTTTTTGCTGGGACGAGGTGCACCCATGTCATCACTCGACACATATCAAACTCCTTAAAAAACTTCAATTTTAAGCTATATGCCAGGAAGATTAGACAAAAGCGAGGACAGCAAGGTACAGCAAAGTACAGCAAGTCAACCAGAGCAAAGCGAACATCTTCGAGCAAAAAAACAATAAATAGCAGCGACATACGTTTGCATCCAAAGATCAAAGCCAGATCAAAAGCAAAAACATAAAACGCCCGCCTTGGTATACCCAAACCCCAACAGTAAAACGCCAGACAATATATACCACCCACACTCCGTCCTGGTTCCGAGGACGAAGGCCAATATTATCCCAACCCGCGACAGACGAACAGACAGACACCCTACTCATCCCCACCGACACTCCCACTCTCCCACACCGACCAGCCCTCCTCGGCCTTCTCGATTGGCTCTAGGAGTGTCGCCGACTGAGGCGCCAGCACCTCAGCCATAAGCTCCTCCGCCGCAGCCACAACATCCACCTCCTTGTCCTCCACCTTCTCTTCCGCCACCACCACCGGCTCCTCCACCACAGCACTAGAGCTGAACTCAAACTCCGGTGCACTTAGCGGCGACGGTCCAAGTTCGACAACGTCATCAGCCGGCACGATGACCTCGCCGGCCGCCTCCTCCGTGTAGAGATCCCCAATCGGCACCTCCCCCAACACCTGCCTATCAACCTCGATCTCGCTCTCTTCCCTCCTTCGGCGTCCAAGGCGTGTCTTTCCCTCTACACCTTGTGCAGACACCTGTTGTGGTTGAGGTGCCACTCCCTCATCTTCGACAGGGGGGACGTTCTCCTTCCCCCTCCCCTCGTCGCGGGGACGCGTCGCACTCTCCTCGTCACTGCTGATGTCGAGCGTGTATGTGCTGTGCTCCATAAGGTTTGTGAGTGCCTCCTCCTGGGTATCCTCGTGGATCGCGAATTCCCAGCTCGGCTTGTAGGTTGGCCTGGCCAGGGGCGGGAGTGTGGGACGCGAGAGAGGGGTTGTGCTGCTGAGTGCTGTGGCGAGGGAGAATGGGAGGGACGAAGATGACGAGGAGGATGACGAGAAGTTGGGTGGGTCGACGCGAGTGAATCCCGCTGAACCGGTCTTGCGGCGGTTGAGCAGCCCGATGCGTTTCCGTGTCGGAGAGCGACCGGCTGGGGTTGAGAGGGCGGGGTGGGAGGAGGTTTGGATGCGAGCGGGGGATTTGGGAGTCAGTGTTGTGCGTGTGGTGGGCGAGGTGGGTGTGAATTCGAGAGGGGACTTGGTGAGGATGAAGGCGGAGGGTTTGGAGGTCGAGGACTCGCTGCCCTTGGAGCGTTTGGTGGAGACGATAGGGTCGATGTTCTCGGCGTCTATGTCATCGTCGTAGGAGGCTGCCTTGCGTTTTGTGGACGAGGCGAGGGATTGGGGAAGGGCTTTTGGGTGTTAGACGCGGCGGAGGCAGTGGGGAGGGCCTGGAGAGAGGGAATTACCATTTTGGCGGTTCTTGAGGCTCGTGAGAGTCTGCAGACGCGAGCTGTTGAGCGGTGCGAAGGGCTGGCGGACAGCACCGACGGCGGGTTGGTAGAGTGTAGAAGCCATCACGACGGATTGATTGACGGGTTTAAGTGTAACGACAGGACGAACAAGTTCGATGGACAAGAGATTGAATGTGTGCTATGGTACTGTTCTTGCCGTCAACAAACAATTCAAGTATATCAATCGACGACCACAACACAAGAAGAATGAGTGTAATGGTGAAGTGAGGAGAAGAAGAACAAGAGTCGTCGGAGTTGGGGGGATTGGCACCTATTATTGCGGCCCCTCACACAAGTAGTACTGGTTCCACCGTGTAATGCTCGTACCAAGGAAGGAAGAGAAGAGGGGAAGCGGGAAAGAGCTGTCGTGCCAGAGCGCGAAAAAAATGTCTCTGGCGTGCCCGCGTCGCTCTTGCCTCAGCACGCTCAAAGCAGCGTCTTGGTGTCTGGCTGTGTCTGGCTAGAGAAATTAGCCTCTGCGCGTTGGAAGAGCGTGTTCGACGCGTCCTTACCAATGATCTCGCGGCCGCTCCTCACAGCTTACCCGCCCATCAGCGCACGGAGGTAATTTTCCTGCGCAGTCAGCGTCCTCTACTGGACCGCCAAAGACACACTATAAGCAGTCTATAACACTATAGGCAGACTATAGGTACGGTACCTGCACGATGACCAAGGCAGGCAAAGGCCGGCAAGGTAGACAGGAACGACGTGCAGAAGCCGTGCATCAGCGCAATTTAGGAGTCGGAGACGGACGGGGACTCCACGGGCGCTGAGTGGTGTAAGTGGCTCGCGGCGTGGGGATGGCTGCTGGTTTGGGGCTAGGCCGTGTTTCTGCGGTGCAAGGCGGTGCTGCGGCTGTAACCTCGCGAGAAGGAGCGACGCGTTATAGGGGACCGGATGGGCCGAATCAATCTACGCGACCACGGCGCGAAAGAGGAGAGGGGTGGGGGCGATTGAGTTTGAGTTTTTTATATAGAGTACTTCTAGTATGGAATTGATGGGATAGAATGCACGGAAATCTGCCTATCCGTGGGATTTCGTACGCGATGAAACGGAGCATATGTAGGAGTAGTAGGAGGGAGTTTTACGTGAGGTCGCCGTGGTCAATTGGCCTCCATTCGTCGGTCTCCCTTTCGACGCGGCACGGCGCGCTCGACCACGACCAAACTTCAACGTGAAGGGTACGGTGCCGCTTCGGGGCGTCCCCGCTGTGTCTCAACACCACCACGACTCAGCATAATTTACCGTCTGAACAAAACTGTTTGACTCCCCCTGACGCAAACGGCCATGGCTTAGCTGCCAATCTCCAATACTCCAGTAGAGCTGTCGTAACTTATCAAATTTCTCCTATCTATAACCAACAATTACAGCTACAGCACCTCTCCCACGCACGCCAACTTCCAACCTACCCACCGTCGGCTCAGCTAGCACCCACCCACCCCTCATGCCCCTCACGGGTGGCCGTCACACTGGCGGCCCCCCCTTTACCAATGCATCGGCGACCGAATCACGTCCTTAAACACGACATGTGAAGAAATCCGCGAGTATGTCGGTGTATGTCGTGCCTGTTGGCTAGTCTGTCTGTCTGAAGAAATTTACTCCCTTTTCTCTCCAGTCATGCACTCCCTGATTCATTCGCTCGGCGCCGTGCCACGGATTGGGACGCAGGAGTTCGGTGTCTCAATGGAGTGGACGGCAGGATGGGTTTCAATTGAGGTAGGCCGAGGATGGGTTTCAACTGAAGTTGGCCAAGGACGCGGATGGGAGATGGACTTGATCGGACGGAAGATTGGAAGATGAGCGCCATAGCTACAGCATCGATTGTCCCTCACCGTCCACCCTCCTCACATCACCGGTCTGCACCAACACCACCCACCGCACATAAACCAGGTCGCCACGCCCCCGACCGGCCGTGGCGAAGCACATAAGCAGTCATCCAGTCATGTGTAACATTATGCACCTCCAATCCAGCTATGAATGCTACGAACCAAGAGTTGGTAACACGCCCCTCTCCTCTCCCTCAACCGTTTTTCTAAAAAAAAACACTAAAAAAAATGCTCTCCCCATCTCACCCACCGCCTCTCGAGGATCAGCGTAAAAGCTAGACTCAGCTTTTACGCTGAACCTGCACATCTCCTGCGTGAACAGCTGTCCAGCTCTGCTACGTAGACATTCCTGCCCGCGAATGCCACCTACATCACCTCTCCCACCACCGGCGCACCCCCCTTCCAGTCATCCCTCTCGTAGTAGTGGAAGACGAGGTCATACCCATCAAACTCATGCACAATTCGCTCCACCCTTCTATACCCTCTAATGGCATCCATCCTCCCCCTCCTCTTCCCCTTCACCTCCCCATTCGCAACCCCACCCCTCGCCGCCACAACCCCCTCAACCCTCTCATCCAACGCCTCCAGTTCCCCTCCACAATCCTTCCCCTCAAACAGCGTAACGCTGAACCTTCCCGGCGCAAAAATCCCTACTACATGCTCAATCACCTCCGCCGTCTCCCCACCCGTCTGTTGCCCTGGAACATTCGTCTCGAAGCTAGCATACGAGCACTGTGGCTCCGGCGTTACGTGGACGGTGAAGTAGTGCGTCGCAGGCCCCACGCCAGGCGCGTCGGGTGCGGGTATGACGCCGTTGGCTGAGAAGCCGCAGGGCGTGAAGAGGTAGGCGTCGACACGGGCGTCGGGGTAGCGGGATGGGGGGTAGAGGGCGGAGAGGCCACAGGACTCGGAGACGACAGTGCCGAGCGCATGGCCTTCGGTTGTGAGTTCAGAGGGGATAGGGATGGCGTCGGGGGTGCTCTCCTGGTTGGCGAGTTTTTGCTGTTGGTGAAAGTTGCTTTCGGCGAGGGCGCTGGCGTTTTCGAGATAGAATTGTTTCGCCTTCTCGACGTCGAGATCGGTCATTAGGACTTCAAGTGTCTCGTCGTCGTTGCCGGTGGCGTTGTTGGGGATTGCTTCGCCGGGGAAGTCGAGGACTTTCGTCTCCGTTGGCTTTTCAGATTCGGGAGTCTGGGGTGGGGTCATGTCGGTGTTGGGACTCGTGAGGTAGAGATACCAGTGGTCCCCGTTCATCTTGCCGACCATGTATGCGCTTCCGCCCCAGAACATCTTATCAAGGTACGTAACCTCGTCGTTCCAGCTGCGATGGGGTCCGCGCTGGCGATCGGGGAATAGAAAGTTCTTCCGGCTGTAGAACACGCGGTAGGGCGTCGCAGCCGTATCCGTTCCCTTGACATTGCTTCCACGGTGGTGGGCGAATCCGGCTTTGGCTGCGGCAATATCCAAGATGTGTGGGAGGCCCCAGAGGAGGGTTGTTGTGCCGCATGTCTTCAAGATGAGCTTGTGGCTGAACACGAACATGCTCGACTCGGAAAGGAGGTATGCATCGACATGGTCCGATTCGACGATGGATAGAACCTTGCAGTTCACAACATCAAGCATTTCCTTCCATACTTCTGCTGACACGGCTTTCAACCCATCCCTGTGTGCTCCTTCCGGGAGCGTGTCTGCCGAAGGAGCAAACCAGACCTCTAGCAGCTTTTCTGGACCTGTGACGATTAGAATATGACCAATTCCATAGCACTGAGGTCATGCGTACCTTCGAATGCATTGCTAGAGTCTAAATCGACAATAGCTTCATGATTGATGGTCAGCTGCGGCGTGCCTTCCGATGCTGCAACTGCGTTGGTGGTTGAACCAGCAATATCTACCATCGCCGCTGTGTGTTCGAACCGACAGGCTCTCAGGACAGGCAAACTAGGTATAGGATATTATGTGCTGAACAAGCACTGTGGAGCACTATCTACCGCTCAAACGAACCCTGCGGTGTCCGCTTGAGTAGTATAGGCCCACAGAACCGTGGGTGTCGAGTGAGTGCTGGCGGAGCCAGCAGCAAGTGGGTATTGGATAAAACGTCTCTTGAATAGACGTTATGGAGGGCGGGTGCACTCGGCGATGTGGCAAAGTATTGAGGATGGAATGGTCGCTAGTTGCGCCGCTCGTTCTGAAGTCCGATACTGGGTTGGAGTATCGGGGTCTATCAGAACAGCTTCTAAAGTGAAGTCGTGCTGCTGAAGTCGGGGTTTGGCTTGCGTTATCTAGGCCTGCATAGAATATGTTAGCAAGCTCTTGATATATAGAGGGCCTCGTGCACCGAAGCCGACACGCACGCGATAATGGATAACGTCTGATGCCTCGACTGTTCGGGCGCTGATAGCGATAGTCGCATCGCCGCATCCAATTATGCCCACCTTCGGGTGTGCTGCATATTGGGGAAGGGAGTTCTAACTTACTTCGCGGGTTTGGACAGAAATCGCAGAAGGACCCTGGTGCTCATAGAACGGGTGCGATTGATGGCGGGGTAAAAATCGTTGCACAAGCTCACTCAACCAACCGCCAGGCAAATTGTGGCTGAGTTGGCGGTGATGTCGAATAGAGCTCCCTTTGGGCTCTAGGTGAATTCGAGTATAGATATATTCAGCACATATGGCTGGTTCGGTGTCTTAATAAATGCTGGAGCACCCAAGGTCGTCGCGCACTGCCAAGGTCGGAAAAGAAGGCTAAAAATCTGAAGCGTCAGTCAGTCAATGCCGTGAGGTACTGTGGGCGCAACAACAATGGGGCAGTAACGGGCGTACGGAAGGTTACGTACAGGGTTGCTTCTCTACTCTAAAGCTCAAGTAGTTGTGTATGTCGCTGTTCAAAATATTTTCGCGTTTCGTCGTCCGGCACCAACTGTGACGAGTTCAGGGCAAAAGAATTTTTGGGTCTCAATTACCCCACCGAGCTGCCTTCGCTTCTGTGCGTGCCTCGAGCGGCCCGGAATATCTTTGGGTGGGGAAACCTAAACTCGGGGACTGACGACAACTCGTCCCATAAGGCTGTTCGCACTGGGACATGGCACAACGTTCCATCTCCGTGGATGAAAATGCCTTTTTAGGACTCTGAAATGATGCAGGGCTCAGTATAGTAATTCTTCTTAATCTACTCTCATTATACTAGTCTATTTGTCACATCCATTACAGCGTTCGTAAATGCCTCATATGGAGGAGCGACAAAGCGTTTAGTTGTAGCATATCAACATGGTACCTTATCTTGACCCCGAAAGTACCTTTTGCACGCGTTGAATAACTGCATGTACTTCCCCATGGGCCATTGCGACGTCCGGGAATTGGCATTCGCAGCATGGTGCCCCTTTTTCACATCGAACCATATCGTCTCAGTCCCTAATGATCACAAAGCGTTTCACAAAAGGGGCAATGCTCTGCGGCTAGTTGACGCAAACTTACACTATAGAACTTCTCACTTGGCGCAACAGGGAGAAGGCTCAACAGTAGGCTATGGTATATGCAGACATAATTTCACTCAAGGAAATTTTACATCAGGCATTTTTATTTGAGAAAAGTTTCCATTCTAAGTTACTATGTATCCTGTTTGGTGTCTGTATCCTGGTGAGTTACACTAGTTTGATGTTCTATTCAAAGTTAGTTAAACCCATTTCCAAAAGCGATGAATCCGATTCTTACTTCGCCATTTCCTCGCAGGAATATTCTCTTGATACATCTCATCAATCTCTGCCAAAGTTCGCCCAGCAGTCTCAGGCCTATTTTGCACAAATTAGACACTTCATTTTAGTTTGCAGTCAATAGAGAGTTGAGCACATACATTAAGAAGTATGTGTAGACAAGAACAATAAGCATGACTCCAGCAAAGATCAAAAAGGCCTTCGCACCGAGATTTCCACTGTGCACTGTTAGTTATGGGTTCTGCATGGTTTTTGGCTAAACCTACGCTCCGGGGTCAATGATTTGAGGAACCGCAAAAGTAGTAATAACTGCTGTTACGTATCCCCAGAATACTGTCCATATAATAGTTGCTTCTCGCAATCTCGCGGTTGGGATTTCGGTTGGAAGTACAAAGTTTCTAAGAATAAGTCAGGATGAAAATGCACCGGTTGCATTTAGTATGGTACTCACAAGCTAGCAAAAGACAAGGCATTGAAGAAAGAAAACAAGCAGCAAAGAGCTGCTAGCGCCTTTGTTCGTGACAGATCTGTAAGCCCAGAAACTGCAAGACCACCAGCTGATAGATCTATCGCAAAAAGAATCGGGAAGCTGAAAAGGGCAAGCCTCCGCCTCCCAAGTGTGTCGGCAAGGTAGGGACCCATCATTGTGCCCATGAACTGGAGAAGAAAGATTAGGATAGTGATACGAAAGGTATCCGCAACTCCACTTTGGACCAGGAGGATGGTAGAGTATGTGAGTGTTAAGATCTGCCCACAAGCCTGACTTGCTGGAACAAATGATGAAGCGATGAAAGTCCTTGTTCTGTTGCCCTTTTTCAAGATCTCAAGAATGTTTCCTCCTGTGGTATGTTCCACTTCTGCAAACACAACCTCCGCCATTGCAAGCTCTTTGGTTACCATATGTTCATTCTGGCACCTAAGTAACATCAAGTTCGATCGGGCTTCCATGTGGCGACCTTTGGAGAGAAGCCACGTCAGCGATCCTGTTAAGAGCAGGGAGAGGGCACCAATGACGCAAGGTGCAATTGCCTAGATTGCTAATGGAACTTTGAACTGCCTTGAGTCGTTGTACTTTTCAGTTGCCCAGACGACAGTAGTAGCAATAACGGAGACTGCTCCTGAGCCTGCAGCAGAGAATCCAACAGCTCGGCCGCGCACATCGGCTGGTACTAGCTCCGACAGGTACACTGGAACTACGTTTGTCACGATGCTTATACCGCAGCCTAGAATATGTCAATGAATAGCTGGGGGGGGGTAGCGGTTTATAGCAGTGGTTACGTACCATTCCAAAAGCGTCCAAACACCATTGCACCCATGTTCGGCGCGAAAAGTTGTAGGATCGAGCCCGGGATGCAGAATGTAGTGTATGTTACAATCAGTGTATTCTTACGCCCGAAGATCTTCTGAGGAGGTGTAGCCAAAAGACTTCCCAGAACGGATCCAACGAGGGGAACGCAGAAGAGGAGATTCTGGTTTTTAGCCTGTGTTTCCTTAGTTTTGCTTTCCATGCAAGTAGTATGCTTGAGCTTATTGTGAAAGCATACAAACTCGCGAAGCCCGGGCCTTGATACCGGGCTACAAAGAGCGGCAACGAGAGAAGAGGGGATGCGAAAGCATTGTCGTAGCCATATTGGCATGTTCCAAGTCCGACTATGACCACTGTTACTTGTTAGCACCGTCAATCGAAGAAGAGCAAGTGAATACTCACGATTGGCAGCCACTCGCCAATTCCACCACTTGGCTGTTTCGAGGGACCATTTGGAAATTCAAAACATATAGAACATTATTAAGATAGAAATTTAATCTTATTGTCCCTTCTTTACTCCTACAGCGGTGTTCGGCACAGATCGTAGATGGCCTGAGCTGATCCGGATATGGATCGGGATATATCCCGCCCCTATCCCGGGCAAGGAGTGAGAATTCCACATCCACCCCCTCTCAGAACTATGTCGCATGTAGTTCAAGAGGATGTCCAATAGCTGAAGGTAGCCCACCCATTAGAATCACGATATCGCTCAGTGGCGAAACATAATGTGATTCGTAGTCGGCGCTCGTCACGACCCTTATGAGATTGTCCAGAGTCAGGTTGCTGGGCGACCATAGTCCGGTTGCCGAAGCATTTTTGACAACATCGAAGAGTTTTCCTAACCCCACAATCCGTAGGTCACCAGGTGTTAGAGATTGAGCCCACTCTATCGCATGGTTCACTACCAATTCAACAGAGCCTTCAATACTACTGCCGGTTGTGACTGTCTCAACCAGCAAAGAGTTGTTTAAATCCGCTGAAATCAGCCATTGCCGTGCAAGCCCCAGATCAGCCACGTGCATCGCAGTTCGTTCAACCTCTTTCGAAGATTCCGGCCCGTTGGAGCCAAATATCTGCAAGTGTATATCTAGGCTCTGGAGAATCCTGGTATTCTTAGACATGTAAACGGTTGACATAAGACTAAGAACTCGAGTGGCCAGGTCATCTAGCCTTGAAAGAGGGATCTCCGTATCGGTCAATCCTACTCCTAAATGCCCGGTCCTAGTGTCGGAATAATACCATGGCACTAAATCATCGACATTTGTCAGTACTTCTGCGTATTGCTTCCTCGAGACCTCTGAACTTGCGATGCAGGATGACTCTATAACGAATAAGAGATGTCGAATGCGCTGGTTGCGAAGATGTTCAATCGTGCTGGGTTCTGTACGGACCCTTTGAAAGAGCTCAATGGCTTCTGTTAAGTATAGCAAGGCTCGATCATTTTGTCCAATTGTGTGATGTGCTTGGAAAAGTGCTAGTGAGACGATGATTGTGTCAAGTGTTGGTGCCAGCGCAAAATCAAAATCCAGACGCTGTATCTCGAGTTGCCGTAGGTGAGATCGCACTTCAGCCTCTCCGTATACCGGGATAAGTCTGTACTGGATGTCGTGTTGCAGCATAACGATAGCATTAACAAGCAATGCAAAGTCTTTGTCTGTGTTGTGCACTCCATTGTGTATCTTGCTTAGGAATGTTTCATAATGTACCACTGGACATTTCATATACAAGGTTCGCATGAAAACATTGAAGGTCACTTCAATTTCTAGGATAGTAGGAACATAGCCTAGGTGAGACGTAAAATTCTGCGTCTCACCTCGCAAATAGGGCTCTTGCAATGCATTGTTGTTGCTGATATACAACCCACTCGATATAGCGCCTGCCGAAGCTAAGCCATTCGTAGTCGGGAGTGATGAGAAAATGGATTTTGTCTGGCTAATTCCAGACAAGCCAAGTACTGGTGGACTCAACGTCGGTTCGCAATCTTTGCCGACATTGTGAAATGGAAGGCCGTTTTCTTCGACGGTCCATTGAGTTGGCACAACCGGGTCACGTTTGGGGGAACGCTTTGCTGTTTGCTTGGCTCGAAGGGCATCGACAATGCTGTAAGATGTTATCACTTGGAAAATATGCAAATTGATTCTTTAGGGCTGACAAACCGGCCAGATCTTGGACGTCTTGAAGGTTTCCTCTTTGTATAGGTACAATCTATCCTAGCAGCGGAACACCGTAAACAGGGCCCTGGAATTGGAGACAGACAAAGTCTGTTTGAGCACTAAATGGATTCAGAATGATGCGACACCTTTTCCATATCCTGGCTGCTAGTTACCTTCAATTTACGAGCTTGGCACCCATCGCATGCATGTTGTAGCACCGAGGGGGGCAGAAGTGCACGAGGGCTGTTGCTCATCTTTGTAGTGTTACAGCATAGTAGACAGATGAGCAAACTAAAGACAGCAAGCAGCTCCCCTATAGTGGGTATTGAGTAAGAAGATTAAAATTAAGACAAAATGCTGATATTCGATGGAGATCCCGCTCCAGCATTTGTTGAGGGTACAATGGTCTTATAGCGGATGCGGGGACTTGAGCCTACCCCGCATCTGGAAAAACATGGCTTACATGCGGCTGGACCACACTCATTATTGGACACTACTCACGCGCAAGCGCAGAATGAACCGCGTACTATACGTGCGAAGTACACGAAGGTGCAGGGTTTCTCGGCTAGCGGTGTACTAGATAGTCCCCAATGGTTGGGCTAAAAAGCCAAAATTTAAAAAGGCAAAAAACATACAACAGTGGGTATTCGCTGGTGGTCACCCACCCAACTACTAATCCACCGATCTCAAGCTTGTGTATGGCAGAGCGGACGGGATGCCCAATTCTCTTGAGTCTATGGTCGTATGTGGTAGTTACCTGCGTGACAAGAATAAAATACTGCTTATTCTAATCTACTGATCTTAAGCAAACACATAGATAATAGTTAAATCGGTGCTATTGGTTCTAGCGGGTGAGCGTTACTGCCTCAAGATTTTGATGCCCTCATGATAATCTAGTTATCTCCCTCAGCTACCTAATGGCGACCACGTCAACATGTACAAAGTAGGTCTTGTATTAAGACGCGATGAACGTGATACACTGTGACTTTTGATGGCCATGAATAATCTACTACCCCTAGGTGAGCGTGGTTGAGCTTAGGTGACGAAAGGTGGGCGAGGGTGGACTTGAAAATAGTACAAAGGGCATACTCCTACTAGGTCTAGATTTCGCAGTCGACTACCTACAATATGTTAAGAATTACAAATGCATTACAAAAACTAAACTTAATAAGAATACCGTTAGTGACGTTACAAAATGTATGATCTACAGGCCCCTTTTATCTGGATGTCATGCTATGTTATGTATCTTGAGCGAAGGACACACTGCCATGCAAATACACACCTGCATACTCTTACTAACAGCGTCCGAATATGCCTGTAGCACCGCATGAGCCTAGGATGCATCCAAGGTGTTCATTACCTTAGTGGATAGCTGTAGGGAGTTACGGCTTCACCCCACCGTTAGCGTTAGGCAAGGGATTGGCTAAGAAACTACATATGAGAAAGCACAGTCATTGGTTAGGAGGAAGCCTGACTACGTGACCCCGATCCTTTGAGATCCAGGGTCGTCTAAGGAGCGTATAAGTATCACCTATAGATCGTCTGAGTAGCAGATGGGATCCATTTAGCACGGCGCCTCTATATAAGCAAGTAGTTAGTTCTTAGATAAGAGCTTCGTGCTCAACTCAATATAGTATTTGTTATATACTGTAACGTGTTACTTGAAGCCTTTTGTGTCTGATCCCCTGCCTCCTCTGATAAGTTAAAACCTTACGTAAGAAACCTCTGTGACTACTACCGTTTAGTAGCCAGCGTTACATTATTGTTGCAGAATTTGAGGTGCCGCACTTGCTTCCGACCACGAAATATAGAAATTAATTCAATTGATTGTTATACTAATATATTGTTACTTTGCGCCAGTTCCTGCGCCCAAAAGCAATTGCCTGCCAGCAGAAAATGATAATGCCAAACGAGTGCGACACGCAGCTGCTCATTTCTCTCCAGCATACGCTTATCCTTTCTTCCTTTAGCAAGTCGTAATGTACAAGCCAATAGGGCTTGGGTTATAATCCTGGAAGTAATTGAGGCATGTATCGCCACTAGCCTTGATCTCAAAGCTGATTGCTGTGCCAGCCGGACAGTCGAATGTCGCAATGTTATAGCTATTTCCTGGGCTGACGATAGTGACACCGTAATCTGTCGCCACGCTGGGTGCGTTGTTAAAGGTCGTGCTTTCGCTGGCCGTGCTGCTCAACTTCGAGAAGTCAAGGCCGCCATTGCCGCTGATGGTGAAGGATGAGGTTACAAGTTCTGCCTGCGTGGGGAACAGGAAGACGAGACTGCACTTCTTGCCCGAGTCTGCTGACGGGATGTCAAAGTTGAAGATCGAGGAGACGGTCGAGGAGACGGTGCCGAAGTAGCTTGTTCCTGGCGCCGTATCTGGCTCCGAGGAGTCGACCGGGATGATCAAGTGCGGGAATTCGTACGGGCCGTTCAGGTTTGTAGGGCATGTGACTGGCGGTGGCGGTGGCGGTGGAGCACAACCCGAAGCACATCCATCGGCTTTAAGGGTGATCTGGCCGCAGTTGGTGCCGCCCTCGGTAGTGTAGATGTTTGCCTCGCCGTCTTGTCCGGTTTGACATTCCCAGAACTCGGGGCTACCGTTGTAGCTGAGGGTGCCGTCGCAGCCAACGGAGAAGCCAGGGGTGGGTGCGGCGCCCTGGTCACACTGGAATTGGGTAGTTGGGGCTGGTGAGAGGTCAGTTAACTGTTGGATGATAGCGGTGGGTGTCACTCACGAGTTAAGATGCAGCCACGGCCATTGGCATCAGTGATGCTGTTACCAGAAATACAGTACTGAGCTGGAGAGAGAGGTCCTCCTTGACGGTTTTGTCCATCGTCGAGTTGACCGATGGTTCCGGTCACAGCTCCACTTGCTGAGAGATGGAAGCAGCAAGGAGCTGTTCGAGCAATCAGGGCATCTGCAGCTGCAACAAGAGAGAGTATTGCTGTAATTGACTTCATGTCGAAGTAGCTTTGTTGATTGACGAATAATATTTGGAGGTTAAGATATTGGCAAAGCTTAGAACAAGTGAGAGCTTTGAAGTTAATGAAAGGCAAAACTAGATTGGAATGAAACGGGGTGTTATATCCCCCATACCTACAGCTGTCCGTGAAGCCATGACAAAAACCATGCACGAATTGCAGCTTGGGATACAGCAAAAAGAGCAAACATCGTCATGATCGTCGAATACGAGGACCGTCAATAGTGCCATAGGGCAGACATTGTGCGGGATACAACTATCCGGGTAAAACGGCCTGTTACCGCTGTACTGTTTTGTACGAAAGCAGTAATTGTGTTAATAGTCTGCATAGATAGCTTCTCCAAACTCTTGTCGAGGCCTTACTTAGTACTGAAGTTGAAAAACGCTGACGTTTGCTTGGATGTTGGGTTGTTGGCCTGCGTCATTGTTTGCGGGGAACCTTGTGCTACTAGTGCCTTGAGAACCCTTCGAGCTATGGTTTTGGTGATCTATCCGTTTTAGTGTGCGTCATGGGGGACCGCCGGTTCGGAACCGCCGGTTCCAAGACTTTCCAGACCGGACCGCGGTCCGGTCTGGAAATGTCGGGCAACCCGCCCAGACCGC